>MU224984.1:1394079-1429076 GCA_018584345.1 Thuja plicata
ATTGTAATATTATTATATATTATAATTCATTTAATATATTCCATGTTGCATCATGGATAGTATATCTTCCATGTTGCACCTCAAAAATTTATTAAAATATGTGCCTCAAGTAGGGTATCTCTTGGTAAATTTGTATATATTATAAAATATATATGTGCTAGTTTAATTTTTATCACATTTATGTAAGAACGGGGTGCTCCATTTCTTTTTTTCCCATTTTCACATAAATCATTCCCACTCTTTTATCTATGGTTCCCATGCATACATGATTGGAATGTGTGTCATTAAGTGTCCTTTATTGCAATCTACCATTTATTGACATTAATGTTTTATATTACTCATAGGAAAACACACAACCTTCACCATTTAAAATAGTATGGAGAATACGTTTAATATGAATGTGAAAATAATTGTTCCTATATACATACATAAATACATACATACATAAATACATACATGTACTTGTTCCTTTATACATACATACATACATACATACATGCATAGAAAAATATCTACGTATATGTGTATGTGTATGTGTATGTGTATCTGTGTTAGGATTTTGACAAATATGTGCAATAAACCGTATTATGATAATGCAAAACTAGAGATGACATAAATACAAATAACACATATATAATGCGGTACACCCAATATAGGCTACATCCACTAGAGAAGCAACTCTCAACTTATTTTATTATCTAGTGAAAAGAAAATTATAATTTGATCTTTCACATTGCATCGTTACTTATTTATTGGCCTTTTAGATAGTTTACCAATATTTGTTTACAAGGGTCGATTAATAAATTAACCTCAAAATACGTAATGAGTTAACCAAAAAAAGTTTTGTGATCAGTCACCACATACTAATAATCTCCCACTTGGAGACTAGTTAGGATCTACGTCATAGAATATCCCACTTGGAGACTAATCCTATAGCAACATCATTTCTCGTCTAGCTCCCACTAGATTGACATATGTAGAATTGATTTTTTCTCATTTCCACAAGTATTATGCTCAATGACCAATAAAAACTAAGTAGTAAGTCATTTTTTCTCGAATTACTACCTTGGTAAACATATCAGCAAGATTCTTGCTAGTGTGTATCTTCCCTAACTTCAACTATACATCCTGTAAAAATGAGTGTATGAAATGATACTGAAGTTAAATGTGTTTGGTCTTAGAGTAAAGAGTTGAGTTCCTTACAAGATGAATCATAGTCCAAATATCACAGTACAACCTTTTATTCTCTTACATATCTTTCCCAATTCTTCCCTAAACTTTTGAAACAAAATCATCTCCTTACTAGCCTCTATAGCAACAACATATTATTCCTTTGTTGTTGAAAGTGCTACAACCTTTTGTAATCTAGAAATCTAGCTAAACATTGGGCCACCTATAGTAAAAACATACCATGCACTGCTCCTCCTTCTATCAATATCTCATTCTAAATATGAATCAACATAACCTTGTAAAGTGGAATGAGAGCCTCCAAAACATAAATATTGAGTTATTGTACCTCACAAATACTTGAGAATCTACTATATTGCATTCTAATGCTCTTTCCCAGGTTTATTCATGCACCTGCTCACAACTCCCACTACATGTGCAATATCTTTCCTTGTACACAGTGTGACATATATCAAGATTCCAATAGCTTAAGAGTATATAACCTTAGCCATATAATCCATCTCCTCCCGTTTCTTGGGGCTCATCTCCTTGGTCAATTTAAAATGACTAGGAAAAGATGTACTAACTAGTTTTGCATCTTTCATCTAAAATTTGTTCAACATCTTCTCTATGTAATCACGACAATGTCAATGTGTCATTTTTCATGTCCCTAGTTATCCTCATACCAAGGATTTGTTTTGTTTTACCTAAATCATTCATAGAAAATGGCTGCATTAATTTCTATTTAAGGTGATTTATATGCTATGTATATTAGACCCAACATCAAGCATGTCATCAACATATAATAGCAAGATAATATAGCTACCATTATCCAAATGCTTAAAATAAACATAGTGATCAGAATGACATATGTTGTAATATTGGTTAGAGATAAACTTATCAAATTACAAATACCATTGTTAGGGTGCTTGTTTCAACCCATACAAGGTCTTCTTTAACCTACACACCAAGTACTCCTTATCTTTTACCTCATAAAGTGACCAAAGATTGGAGTTTTTACATTTTATAGAAATATTAATCTAGAAAAGTTGATCGATTGGTTTAATGATATGGAAGAGTAATTTGAGTTGGAAGAAATAGAAGATCCTACAAGGGTCAGGTTCGCAAAGGCCATGTTTAAAGGTCATGCAGAAATTTGCTGGAAAGAGGATCAGCTGGACAAAAATAAAAGAGGGAATAAGAATATAAAAAGGTTGGATTGGATGGTGGATAAATTGAAGAGTTAATTCATTCCTATTAACTATGAGCTTCACTTTCTGAATAAAATGAAAGAGTTGACAATAGGAACAAAATTTGTTCAAGAGTATGCATAAGAGTTCTATCATGTTCTTATAAGAATGGGTCATTCTAAAGTTATCAACAAGAAGGTTACCCATTACATAAATGGGTTGAGGTTGAATATTCAAGAAGAGTTGATAATGGTAAGAATGTCTACCATTGAAGATGCATATCAATTTTCTTTGAAGGTAGAAGAAAAACTAAACAAGAAGTTTTAGAGCAGACAAACAGGAAGAGGTCATGGTGGAAAGACTAGTGGACAGTCTTACGCAGGCTGAAATGAAGATCAGAAGACAAATGGAGACTCTAGTAGAAGTCATAATTAGAGGGGAAATAATTTATATCATTCCTACGATAAAAATAATAGAGATCAGAGATGAAGGGGAATATGAAAAGGTATAGGAAGAGGAGGGTTTTGTGAGACATCTTTCCATTGCAAAGAAGGACATAGAGCTTATGAGTGTCCCTAAAATTAAGGGAGGAAAAATAGGAGACCAAAGAGAAATACATGAGGTTCACATGTAGATGAGGATGCAGTGTCATCACATTCTAGAGATGTTGAAAGAGGAGATGTCCTTGTTACAAGAAGAGGCTTGCTACAGGATGAGAAGGAACCTGAAGAAAGGAAGAATTTGTTTCGCACAAGATGTAAGTGTCATGGTAAGGTACACGATGTCATTATTGATTATGGTAGTACTATTAACCTTGTTTCAAAGGATATGGTTAATAAAATAAAGTTAGAGAGAAGGAAGCACCTAAATCTATATTGGATTTCTTGGTCGTGAAATGATCACAAGACTTTAGTTAATGAGCAATGTCTGGTAAAGTTCAAAACAAAAAAAAAAACTATCATAACGAGGTATTGTGTAATATTATGCAAATGAATATTTTTCATCTATTTTTAGGGAGACCATGGAAATTTTATCATTGTCTAGTACATTATGGGTATGTGAATACCTATCCTTTGACAAAGGATGGAGTATGACACAAGTTGAAGCCATTAAGAGAAATGAAAGAAAATGTATGTAGTAATGCAAAAATATGTTTAATTCATGGAGGGAAGTTTCTAGAAGGTATGAAGCATGAACATAAGGAGAAAGTAGAATATGTACCTATAGAAGTTGAATTTTTTTGGATGAATTTCATAATATTGTATCTGATAATGCATATGATGGGTTATCACCAATAAGGAATATTAGTCATCAAATAGACTTGATTCTTGGAGCTATTTTCCTAAATAAGGAAGCCCATAGAATTACTCCAGTAGAGATTGAAGAGTTGAATAGACAAGAGCAATATTTTTTGTAGAATGGGATGATTCGAGAGAGTTTGAGTCGATGTGATATACTAGTACTACTAGCGCCATAGAAAAATGGAGAATGGAGGATGTGTATAGATTCTTGGGATATCAATAAGATCACTATCAAGTATAGGTTTCCCTTGCCAAGGATGGATGACATTGTAGATTGTTTGAGTGGAGTTGAGTACTTTACAAAGGTAGATCTAAAGAGTGGATATCAAAAAATCCAGATTAGAGAAGGAGATTAATGTAAAAAATCCTTCAAGAAAAAGAAGGGCTTGTATAAGTGGTTAGTCATGCCCTTTGGTATAGCCAATGCACCAAGCAAATTCATGCAACTAATGGCTGAGGTAGTGAAAGAATTTTTGAGTAAGTTTGTTATTGTTTACTTGGATAATATTTTGATCTTCAGTAAGATATTGGAAGAGAATATAATGCATATTCATAGGGTCTTTGACAAGTTAAGGGAAGAAACATTATTGATTAAATCAAAGTAGTACAATTTTGTGAAGAAGGAGCTAGTGTACCTAAGATTTTTTGTTGCAATAGATGGTCTTAAAAAGGACCTAGAGAAAGTGAAGGATATCCTTGAACGACCTACTCCAAAGAGTGCTACTAAGGTAATATATTTTCATAGTTTGGATATCTTTAATAGAAATTTTATCAGAAATTTCAGTAGTGTCTGTGGACCCTTAAAATAAACTATGAGGGGAGATAGAAAAGAGTTTAAGTGGACTGCAAGAGTAGCAAAGAGTTTTGATTTGTTGAAGAGAAAAGTTACACAACATCTTGTTTTGGAACTTCTAGATTTAAATAAAGGTATTTCAAGTAGAATTTCATGCTAGTGACAATGTCATTGGAGTTGTTTTCAGTCAGGAAGGTAAACCCATTGCTTATTTTAGTGAGAAGTTGAATGATACCAAAAGAAAATATTTTGTTTATGATTAGGAGTTTTATGGTATAGTTCAGAAATTTAGGAAGCACATAGACATTATATTTTTCCTAAATAATTTGTCTTATTTACTGATCACCAAGATTTATGGTATTTGAATAGCCAAGGAAAGTTGTATCAAAGGCATTTAAAATGGGTTGAGTTTTTGTAGAGTTACACTTTTGTTTTGAATCATAGGAGTGGAAAGTCTAATAGGGTTGTCGATGCCATGAGAAAGAGTCATAATTTTCTGACAGAGATATAGTTTGATGTTGTTGTGTTCAAGGAACTCAAGAGATTGTATCATGAGGATCCAAATTTTGGCGAGTCCTGGAGAGATTTCACAAAACCTTTTACTCTGGACAAGACCATATGGTTATATTTTATGATCTAAGATGGTATGTTATTTAGAGGTATCCAATTATACATTCCAAAGAGTTCCATGAGAGAGAACCTAATCAAAGAAAAGCATAATGGTGGATTGACTAGACACTTTGGTCAAGGTAACACCATTTCTCTAGTTAGTGAGCATTATTATTGGCCATAATTGCACAAGATGTTAAGAATTTTATGTAGAATTATAGAATATGGAAGATGAAAAAAGGAACCCAGTAAAATATAGGGCTATATATAATCCATTACCTGTACCATAGAGACCATGGAAGCATATTAGTATGAAATATATTCTTGGTTTACCAAGTACTCAGAGAGGGTTTGATTCTATTTTTGTGGTGGTAGATAGGTTCTTGAAGATGGAACATTTCATTTCTTGCCGAAAGAATAATAATTTTGTTCATGTGGCAAAATTATTTTTTAGAGAACTGGTGAGGCTATATGGTCTACCAAAGAGCATAGTTTGAGATCAATATACTAAGTTTTTTGGGTGCTTTTGGAGGATATTATGGAAAAAGATAAAGACATATGAAGTTTATTTCAGCGCACCATCCATAGACTAATGTGTAGAAAAAGGTGGCAAATATGAGTCTGAGAAATATGTTGAGGTTCTTAGTAGGAGATAAACCTAAGGGGTCAGATTTAATTTTACCATAGGTAGAATTTGTATACAATAAGTCATTCAATAGGAGCATGGATAAATCACCATTCCACATGTATACAGAAATAGTCCTAGAAGTGCTTCACGATTAAGGAAGTTAGATATAAAAAGAGAAATTAGTTTGAAGACTTCGCAAAATACCTGAAGAATGTGCAGAAAGATGTGAGAAATTATTTTAATAAAATGAATATAAATTACAAGGCTAAGGAAGATCAGAAAAGGATACATAAGGAATTTCAAATTGGAGATAAAGTTATGGTTCATTTGAGAAAGGAGAGATTTCAAGCCAGAACATACAACAAGTTGAAGATGAAGAAACATAGACCATGAGAAATATTGAAGAAGCATGATTCGGGAAATGCTTATGAAGTAGATTTTCCTAATGAACTCAATATTTCAATTGTGCTTAATATTTCAAATTTGATAGAGTATCATGAAGGTAGTACAAAAGATGAAATAGAAGAAGTACAATGGAATATTTCAGAACTTATTTCAAATATAAAAGAAATAGAGGATATCCTTGATAGTCGTGTGGGTAGAAGCACAAGAAACATGAAATATGAAGTGTACTTAGTCAAATGGAAGGGATAATCTATTGAAGATTCATCATGGTTATCAAAGAAAAGGGTTCACCACCTTGGTTTTTCTCTAAGCACCTAAGATGTGAAAATGTCACTTCTCAGATTACCTCAGGTGTTTGATATAGGAGTATGCAGGGTGTAAGAGCAATCTTACATCACCCAACAAATATTGTCTAGTTTTTAATAGAGGTGCTATCTTTGGACATGGTTACTATTTAAGTAGGTTTTTCATTTGAGCATGAATTATTCCAATTGCTTTCTTGGAGGATCAATTTTTATATTAGCCTACTGGTAAAGTTTTATGGTAAGATTAAGTCCAATTTTGAAGATATTGAATTTTCCATTTTCGGAGGGTTTTACAAAAAATTTAAACTCAGCTTTCAAGGCTTTGGATGCTCTGAAAGGGGGTCAAACTTTGATCGTTCAGAGCTTCACTAGCCAAATGTGTAGAGAGCTTTGATAAGTTTCGTAAATGTTGTTATAATAGTCAATCGACTCGATGATTCACAGGTTATGGATTTCATAAGTTTAGCCATTAGGACTCAAGTATCAACACAAACAAAAGAGAGAAAATCACTTGAGGCGAGAAATTGAACCATTAGGCACCAAATTGAGAAAATTTCACTTTCTAGAATATTCTAGGGCAGTTAGTTGTGCTACTTATATAGGGATGAAGGGGGATCTTAGGGTTCAATTCCAGAAGCATAGATTGTGGCTTTGTCTTGTAGATTATTGTAATGACAATGCCAATGTGGTTGTAGCATGTTATATTTCTAAATATTGTAATTTCATTTCATTGAAGATAATAGAAAGCAAGTGTTTGGTTCTTGTCATTGTTTTGTTCTTGCAATTTCTATTTATTTGGACCTATTGTGTTGTGTGTGTTTTGTTGAATATGGGGAGAAAGCTTCATCACCTTGTCTGGTCAGCCCTCATCTAGATTTAAAGAAGGGACATCCTCAATGATGGAGACTGAGCAGTGTTGGTGTAAATGGTATTTTACCAATTTACTCTTTGCTAAAATTTTCTTAGGTACACTCATTTAATAAGGTGGATGGATATTATTAAGCCTTATTTGTACTCTAAGTCATCGTAAAAGATACTGTTGAGTTCTATCATAACTCCAGTTCCTCAAAGTTGAAACACTTGTCTCTACCTTTTCTTTCTTCTTAAATACTCTTGCCTATTTAAGCAGAGCCTTTTGTACCTTTGTATTCTTCTCATTACAATATAATTTATGTGTTGTTTATGTCTCTTCTAGAGGATATATATAGAATGGCTCCTGGGTATAAGATGAAATATCTTAACATGGTATTAAGCCCAAATTGGTTAGGCTTGAACCTATTCATTGATGGAGTTGGCATATGGTGCTTGGCAGCAGGGATTAGTCTCGCATGCACTTTATCCTCTAAGTAGGCCGACAATACCAATGAATTTTGTTGGCTTTTGAATTCATAATATGTACTAGTTGTGCTAATTAATCTTTGTACTGGGTGGCCTACAATGCTTTGGCCATATTTTTTTCTCTTACCACTATTTTAACCTGTGGATCTATTCAGTATGATATGGGATGGAGTCATCCCAGTATGATATGGGATGGAGTCATCCCATAGAACCTTACGTTAGCATATATTTCTAGGAACTCTTCCTAAGGTAGGATCTGTTTCTCCCTTGCCACTTCAGTTAGTTGGCACACGTGTTAGCACAATTAATATCTAGAGGCCCACATTAGATTTTTCTGATGTCTGCAAATCATCTTCTTCATGGAAGTGGTCTTTTAATTTTTATGACAGTCTAGGTGGCATTTGTAATGGCTGTAGCAATATTTAACACTGGTTGGAAAACATTCTAGGTGTGACCGAGGGCACATTTCACATCAATCTACCGGTTGCTTGCATGGTGTAGGCTTTTGAGTGGTTTCCTGACCTAGCTCATTTGTTTGTGTACCTCACCTAGGAATATCCTTTCATCATTATCATGAAGAATCACGCTCGCCCTATCATTAAGCCCAGGAACATAATTTGAGAAGCCTTTCTTTTCTCTCATGATCATTAATGGTCATATTTTACTATCCTCTCCATCGCGCCTTCCCTCTGCAGCAAATGCATCTATAATAATAACACTAGGTTTTAGGAGTTCAAATCGAAGTGTTATTTTTTAATAAGAGGACTGAGGATACAAATTAAATCCATGGTAGCAAGAAAGGTCCTCACACAGCATGACTTGAAGAAACTAGCGGCTAACAAGGCAATGTGGAATATGTGGAAAGTGGCATGTTGTTGGGTCTTGACACGAGATCTATTGCCACCTTTGTGGTCGCTAAAATAGGTGAGTTGAAATCTGGCACACTCAGGAACATAGTTGTCTATGGGGGCAGGTGGCATGAATAGCCACCATTAGACCTGATCACTCCAACTCCATAATTGTCAATCTTGTCAAATCCTTTCCTTCATTACTTGTGTTCAGTATCATTTGTGGCAGTGACTTTTTTTTTTGGTAATTTGCTGAGCTAATGGTAACGTGGTGACCAAATATTTTCTCCTAGGTACTCAAGAGGGGTGGGTTATTTTACCCCCCTTTAGCCCTAATAGGCGATATTTTCTTGATTTCCATAATTTGGACATTCGAAGTCCATTTTTGGCAACTGACACATCGTTGCAAAGGTGGTTCCATGTACTATTTATTAGTGCAAGGTTTTTAGTTTTTTTTTTTTTGATGAATAATGTAAGAATATATCTATGTATTTTTGTTGTAGACATATTCGATAGAGTGTACATCCATGTCTTTTCAGGATTTCGTACTAAGATATGTCATTTTATTTGTACTCGCACTGAATTATAAAGTCCCATGGGGGGTTGTATAGAGACTTTGTTTACGAATCATAGCTTTGTCAAAGTGAGAGTTCCTCCATGACAAAAGAAGAATCTATGATATTCTTGCCTCATGCAAGTGTGTGGTTTGACACACACCTTTTTCTTATTTGCAGATACACTTTTGGTCCCTTATGCATAGCATTGTGACACATCATTTCATTGGATCTTTCACGCCTCACCCTAGTTAGTATTATGGGGGGTATCATACTCTTCATTCTAATGCTTCCTTGGTTTTGCTTGAAGTGCATTGAGACACTCTTGCATTCCTTTTTGTGGGGGCACCTTGGTTTTGCTTGAAGTGTGTTGAAACATTCTTACATTCTTTGAAGACTATTGCACCTGTATTTTGAACATGGTTGAGAAGTGATCATGGTATCACTCAAAGAATATCATTAGTTGTGTAGTGAAGGTCAATCATGCAGATTCATGTGTCGTCTATATCTTCGATCGACATATGCTATTGCCATTATTTTCATCTGATAATTGTTCGAGAAATGTGAAGATGAGCACACATACAGATTTTTGTCTTCGAGATCATCATCCTTTCAAAGGAGATTATTAGATATCTATCACCGAACCAATCATCAACAATAGTCTACAAATTCTTTATGCTTCAGAGATTTTTATGTTCATGATTTTAGGACATCTTTTTGAAGGCTTCTTAAATCTTCACATTCTCTCTTTTTAGAGGAGTTTTCTCCCTTTTATATAGTTACGAGATTTTTAATTGCAGCTGTAGATGGGTACCTAACATGCATTTGTTGTTAGGACCCATAAAACATATGTACTGCATTATTGTACACACTAAGTTTCACTTAAGGAGGGGTGTTAGAGTAAATGGTGTTTTACCAATTTACTCTTTACTTAGGTACACTCATTTAATGAGATGGATATTATTGAGTCCTTTTTGGATTCTAACTCATTCTAAACGATATTGTTGAACTCTACTTATCTCATTACAATACAATTCATGTGTAGTTTATCTCTCTTCAGGAGGATGTCTATAGACTGGCTCGTGGGTATAGGATGAAATATCCTAACAAATAGATTGACCAAGTTAAAGCCCACAAATTATCAGAGATGCAATCATAAATTTTCTTGCATGAGATCCTATTCTAGGATTTGGACGTGTAATAATTTAGCTATTTTGATCATAATATTGTATTCTCATAGATATTTTTAGTAGTTTTAGATGCCTGTAGAAATGGTTTAGCTTCTTGAATATTGTGGTTTAATTGATCATACTTTCAGATCTATTAGTTTTAGATGTTATTATAGCTTAGGTGTTCTAGTTTTTGCTTTAGCTAATGATTTTGGTCCTCATGGATATGTTCTATTTTGGTGTCTCTCTTTGGTGTCATTCTGGCTCCTTTATTTATCAATAACAAGGAAATTAAAAAGAATTTTTTTTCCAACAATAACATTATAATATACACACAAAAAAATTTCAAAAAAGTTTCATTAACAGTCAAGATAATAGATAAAATTTACTTTTACTAGACAGGGTTGAGTTAAAATTTTCACACTTGAAACATGTTTATTTTTTGGCAATGGTTTAATATGTAAATATAAAAGGTCTAGAATAATGTTTTCAAAGACATACTAAATCCTGAAAGAGGAAATATTTTGACTCTTAATTTTTTCACTATTATGAGAGTTTTTTTTTTTGGTCCATTTTACTGTTTTAAGCTTTCCCATAAGCCCATTTTAGTAACTATTCTTGGGAGTTTTGTGAGTTGAAAAGATTTTTATAAATAAAAAATCTTTTTCATAAAATTGAGAAACCAGATTTTTATGACTTAATATTTTTTAAATGAAGTATTTTTAATTTTTAATTTTTAATTTTTTTAATAATTTTCTTTGTAATTCTTGATTATTGTATTTCAAGAAGCAACAATAAGTTATGAGTGTTATGACATTATCATTAAAATAAAAACTAAGATTTTTAATTTAAAAAAGATGTTATCATATTTAATTAGCTTGCTCTATTTTTTAAATTAGTATGTTATTTTCATTACTTTAGGCCTCTTTAAGATATCTCTCACCATATATCTATATTCTTTGAAAATATTAATATATCACCATTTTACTATAGTTTGTTAATGCATGCGCAATCCCCATGCCCAATCCAAAGTAAACAATGAATATATGGCTCTGCTAGGGTTTCATGTGTACGACTCTCTGTCTGCAATTTCCTTCTGAGTTTACCACCTATCATATTGCATTCATTGTGGGAATTTGCTTTAGGATTAGTTTATAATGGCTCCGGCCAACTTCGGCCCAACAGTTGCAGCTGGTGCTCGAGTTGCTTCTTCAGAAAGTCATGTTGCCCCCTCTAAACAAGCGACCATGGAAGTTCGCCCCAAAGGTCTTCCATGAGGTAACCCCGATATTGTTCTTAATATACAAGAATTTGATGTTGCTTGTGATTGGTTACAAAAACATACCTTGATAGGGTATTTTTTGGGCCATACTCCTCCTAAAAGCATTCTGAAAGATTGGGTCAACAAGAGCTGGACCCCTGATGGGGTCTGCCTTGAAGGTGTCCATAACCTTACTAAAGGTTTTTTACTATTTTGTTTTTCCAACCCTTCTCAAGCGGATGCGATTTTTAACCGTGGCCCTTGGACGGTTAGGTCTTCCCTACTTGTCTTCCAGAGGTGGTCTCAAGATTTCACAATCTCAGATGACAAGAAACTTAGGGTTCCTATTTGGGTTGAGATCCCTGGCCTCCCTCTGCCATGTTGGCCCTTTATTGAGTCTATTGCCAAAACCCTAGGCAAACTTATCATCATGGAGCATGATAATTTTTTCAATGCTCATCCGCAAAAGCGTATTTGTATTGAGGTTCACCTTTCCAAGGACCTCAAAGACTCTTTTGAGATACAGGTCAGCTCCCACACCTTCTCTCAAAAGGTGCTTTATTTGAACCTACCAAACACTTGTTATAGGTGTCAATCGGCGGAACATAAGATCAAGGATTGCCCTTTGGCTATTCCTCGAGTCAAGCCGCAGCTAAAGGAATTGCCTGTAAAAAATGTAGAGGCTAGAAAGAAGGAAGAATGGACCACGGTGGTGCGAAAAGGAAAGACCTCTTTAGCTCCCAAGCTGGCATCTACCGCTTCCACTTCTACCCCTCTGCTGGCTCCTCCAACCGACGAGAAGCTACCGGCCACTGAAGCACCGCCAGTCATTCCTCCAGTTTCAAACCCTGCTCCTCAGGGGAAATCAATAGGTCCATGGTCTACCAACCCTAGGGTGGTGCGCACTCTACATGTTGTGTCCTCAGTTGTTTCTTCACATCCATTGTGTCAGTCTCGCAACCCTGATGGTCATGCAAAAGACCTAGAGGAAAAGCAGAGGTATGTCTCCTCTAGAGATTTGACCCCGGCTTGGGCTCCATGTTCTTTCACAATAGTTACTCCTCTCTTGAGGATGAGGAAGATATGCAAGAGTTTTTATGAATTTTTAATCCTAGAATGTGCGAGGTCTGACTGACCTCTCTCGAAACTACTATGTTTGCGATACTCTTTGCAGACTTCACAGTCTTGATGTTTTGTGTTTACAAGAAGTTAAAATTTCTGGTTTTTTTCTTACTTCTACTTATCATGTCATTTGGCCAGATGACATTGTTTTTTCTTCTCATCATGAAGCTGGTAAGGGTGGTGTCATTACTTTTCTGTCATCTCCCCTTCAATCTTCTATTATTGCGCATGGTTCTGACCCTATGCAGCATGTCACTTGGATTTTGTTGTCCTTCAACAATCATTCCTTTGGCATAATTATTGTTTATGCTCCCAATGATGCTGTGGAAAGATCTCAACTTTGGTGTTGGTTGGCAGATAATCTGCCTCCTACAACTTGGGTGATGTGTGTGGACTTTAATATGGTTGAGCTGGCCTCTAATAAGGAAGGGATTTTGCCTTTTTGCTAGACAGCTGGTGAATGGGAAGCATGGTACTATATGCGCAATAAATTGGGCCTTTTTTATCCCAATGCTAACCGCCATTGCCAAAATGGGGTCTGAGACACTTGGTCTAATTTTAGAGCTGGTTCTGACTGCATATTTAAGAGGCTTGATCATGCCATGATTGTTGCTCAATCCTTTTTCTCTTTTTTCTGAGGATCGGGAGTTACCTGTCATTCCTTTGACAGACGTGACCTTGTCTTATCATTACCCCATCTTTTTTGGCATCACATGGCAGTGTTCTACTAGACAGGCTGTTAGAATGCAATTTTTTCTTAACATGTCGGTGCTGAGTCATGCTTCCACTATCGCTCACATCCTTCATGTATGGAATTTAGAGCCTCGTCCCCACACCCACTATGGGTGGATCCCATGGTGGAATGATGCAATCACCCGTACAGCCATATTTCTCTGCATCTATGGCCGCCAGTTGGCTCTGTATAGGAAGCGGTCTTATGAAGCTACCACTAAAGCCCTACATAGTGCTTCTGAGGCTCTTGCTTTGAATCCCTTTGATTCCGAGATTCAGCTCAAACTTGGCCAACTCCGCCATGAGAAATAAGTTGCAGACAACTATGCTGCTCGAGGAGCTCAAATCAAAGCTCACCTCCATTAGTTGGAGGTGGGCGATAAAGCTTCTAAAAAGTTCTTTCATGCTCTCAAAGCCTGTCATGCTATTGTTGGGATCACTAAGATTAAGCAAGGTCATGAAAACCTCTCAGCTATTCTTGATATTCTTAGAGCCTTTGTTCAACACTATGAAAAAGTATTTACCTCCCAAGGTAGCTTGGTATCTTGGGAAGAAGCTTTGAGGGCGTGTATTGCTATTACTCCAAACCACATGGTGGTTGAGTAGCGTGCCTTCTGTGAGAAACTTCTCACCATCAGTGATCTCAAAGATGCTACCTTTTCTATGGTAGATGATAAGTCCCCTGGTGTGATGGCTTTCCCTATGAGTTCTACAAGCATTTGTGGGATGCTATTGGTCCTGACCTGCATAAAGTGTATCTCGAAGCCTACCACAATAAAATTTTGGGTGCCATTATTAAGAAAGGAAACATCAAATTCATACCTAAAGTTGGTGATCCCGACGATATCTATAACTAGAGGCCCATCACCTTGTTGAATGTTTCTTACAAAATCATTGCTAAAGATTTGGCTCTCAAGATCTGACATCTCCTCCCGCTAATTCTCCACCTTGAGCAGACTGGCTTTATTAAGTCCAAGTATATCCTTGACAACATTATTGTTGTCTGGGAGGAGATGGAATGGGCCCGTCAATCCAAGCAGCAAACTTTGTTTCTCAAAATTGATTTTGCCAAAGCTTATGATCATATAGAATGGCCTTTCATTCTTGCCATGCTGCAAGCTATTGGTTTTGGTCCCAATTTTATGCAATCTGTGGAGATGATTTTTGGTGATGCCTCTGCTTGCATTACTATCAGTGGATCGTAGTCAAACACCTTTGGTCTCTTTAGATCCATTTTCCAGGGTTGTCTACTGGCTCTTGCATTATATGTGCTTGCTGCTGAAGGATTTGGTTATTTGTTGGCCAATTCCATTTCCTCTGGTTTAGTTCAAGGCATCACTCTTCTGAATTCCTCCTCCCAGCTTGTCCATGGTCATTTTGCTGATGACTGCTTTCTCACTCTCCTTGAGGATGAGGATAATATTTCTAATGCCTTGCATTGTTTGGAGACTTTTTGTCAAGCCTCTGGGTCTGCTATTCAATGGTACAAGACCCTTTGCTATAGAAAATCTTTCCTGCCAGCCCTTCCTTGGCTGGCTAATTTTGATTGGAAGTGGGTTCAACATGGGGATATTTTCCTCTTTCTGGGCATCCCCTTCGCCTTTCAAGGCTCTTCTATGGATTTATGGAATGTTATGATTGCTAAGATTGAAAAGAAGCTTTAGTACCGGATTACTAAACCCCTCTCTTGCGGGGAAATTTCAAATATGTTCTAAGGTTTTGGCTGCTACCCATGTTTACTATTCTTCTTGTTGGGCTCCTTTTAAGGCCTCCTACCTTAAGCTAGAGTGCCTTCTCATAGATTTTCCTTGGGATTTAGGAGCTGATGGCCATGGGTTTCATAGAGTTGCTTGGGATTATTGTTGTTTTCCCAGAGAGTCAGGTGGCCTTGGTCTTCTCTCCACTCAGAAGCAGGGGCTTTCTCTTTGTGCTAAATGGATTATTCATGCTCTCACTGGCGATGAAGCTTGGAAAATCCTTGTCAGGCATTGTATTGCTTCAGGATATCCTGTTCACAAACCTTCTTGGAAGGGTATTGGGCTTCAAACCCTCCTCATTATGTAGGAGCCTATTCACATTCAGGGCACCTTTATGGTTAAGAGCATATGGAAAGCCTAGGAAGCTGTGAAACCTTGGCTTCGCTAGGATGGGGATGACTTTCGTGATGGGCTCTCCTTGAATCAACAAAACCTTTGGTGGTCTCTGTTGTTCTCCATCCAGGGTATTCCTTTGGCCAGAATTCAAGGTGCTAGTGCTCTGCATTTTTCCAAACGTGGTATCCGAACACCTAAGGACCTCTTTTCCAGGGCCACCATGAGCCTCAGGTCTAGGGAGTATATGCAAGCCCAGTTATGTCTTGCTTGTCTAAATTGTCAAACTTTTGATCTATTAATTTCTACCATTCCAGATCATTTGCTTCATAAAATCAGAGTTCATTCTGTCTGACCCTGGTGGAAAGAGTGGAAATGGTACCCTGCCACTCCCTTCAACAATTACAAGCCTAAGATGGGGTACAGATGGTTGTCTCCTCATCTTCCCATGGTGGACACTCTTAACAAGAGATGGCATTTTCACTCCTCTCCCCATCACTGGAGCTCTCATTTCCACTTTATTTGGTCTGCTATTACAGAGCCTAAGATGGCTCTCTTTGCTTGGTGTTTGCTCTTCCAAGGGCTTCCTTTGGGCCCTCAGCTCAAACATCTAGGTTTTCTTGATCCTCGGTGTCCCTTTTGTGGGTATCCAGAGTCTTTTTTGCACATCTTCTAGTTCTGCAGAAGAGCTCAACAGTATTGGGGGTGGATTGATGATTTTTTTAAACCATTCCGGCCTGAGCCCTTCTCCTAACATATGATTGTCTTGGGAGACTCTCCGATACTTCCTTCCAAGTTTACCTAGATTTGGCATACTTTCAGGATGGAGATTTTGTTCACTTTATGAAAAGATAGAAATGATGTTCTTTTCACTCACATCTTTCTTGATATTAATGTTTCTTTGTACACTAAAGCTTGTATATGTAACAACGTTATGATGCAGATTCAAGTGCAAGCTAACAAAGTTGCTCTAGAGGTGGCCCACCTTCAGGAGCTACTCAATCATTGGGGCAATGCTCCTTGTACGGTTGCCTGGGTCCCAAATTCAGCTTCTGCTGATGGTACTCCTCCAAGAGGTCGTCGCCATGGCCGTAGCTCATCAGCTCGCCGCTCCCGCACCTCACGGTCACAGGCTCTTAGCCACCGCTCTCCTGAAGGTGGCAATGATTCTTGGCGGCATCACTCTGCTTCTTCGCCTCGCCACACCTCTGGCTGGTCTCTGGCCCCGGCCCCTCCTGATGCTCCTACTGCTCGTGGTGGTCCCTCTTGGCCTCCTGCCACCTCCTCCAAGTGGTCTTTCCCCAGCCTGGATTTGGCTATTTCTTTGCCTCGGGTGGAGAAAGATAAAGATGCTGCTGATGGTTGGTCGGCTCCCGACCCTCCTGTCAATCCCAAGGATGCCTGGGGTTCTGATGATAGAGATCCTCCTCCTTTGGCTGGCACTGCTTTTGCAGCCTGAAGGCTTTTTTTTTATGCATAATTTCTAGTTCTTGCTTCCAGCGGTTGCCGTGTGAACTTTCGCGAGGTGATTTTTATATCCCCCGGCCCCTTTTTTGTGAATATGTATCTTGATATTTTATTAATAGAAAGACACTATTCATCAAAAAAAAAGTAAACAATGATATTGCTATTCCAGTCCTTAAGCCTCTGTCAAATCTATTCCCGATCCAATACACAAAACATTTGATGGATATACTAATAAACGAGCTAACTTACTTTTTCTCAAATTTTCCCACAATTCTTGTTTCTGTATTTAATGTTCTCAATAGAATCAGCTTCTCAAAAATCACAAAATTTACAAAAGAAACACGTGGCTTCTGTTAAATTCTCTCTTATACACATCACAAAATTCTGCTCACGAGAAACATTCAAAACTAATGAAACATATGACATACAAAATATTGTATTGACTGTACACCACTTTATTAAATAACGTCATATTTAAACGTAATGCTGATATGTTTTATTTATTAAATAGAGCAATAATTATAATCAGTTTACATAGATGTGTCTCTAACATAATTTATTGGCAATCTATTCAATAGTCAAGGTATGTCAGATTAATTCAGTTGTGTAATAGTAGATTTGTAAACTAGGGACACTTAGAGTTCCTATCAGGTCCACCATAGAAAAACTCATCACCGGAGTCTTTTGATTTTTTTACGCTGTAGCACTTAAGATTAGATGGAGAGATATGAATGTTAAATCACCTTGTGTGACATATTTTTCATCCACTACCTTTAGAGCTCGAAAGACTCTTGATTTACCAAGTCCTTCTACAAAATGCCCACTTCCCATTTGAGTAGAAGTGTGCTACCAATTTCAATGCAAGTTCACAATCTCTCCTTGAATGATCAAGAGGGGGAAAAATTTCAGATGGCCAATAGCCCACATATTCATCTTGAAACATCATCAACTAGTTACCCATGTCTTGATCCTGCCAGCAAATTATCAATGATATTCGAATTTGGAACAAAAATTAGACTACAATAAATATTTGAACAAGACATGAGATCTAATTCTACAAGAAGGGATGATACTCTAATCAGGATGGGTTGATGAGACCAAACTCTTTTTTCAATGATATTTTAATCAGGAAAAATTGATGAGACAATTTGATTTTTGAAATGATTGAATAAGTGTTTTCAAATAAAAGTGGAAGTCACTGAATTTTATTCATAATGAGAAGAACAATACAAAGAAGCTAAGATAAAGATGGAAAATTTGAAAGTAGCTTCCCTACCACCAACTATTCTTACAATCAAAAATACAAAATGTTCTTATCCAACATTTCAAATTTGTCATAATAAAAAGTCACAAAAGAAAAAATCATCATAGACAAAGATACTACAATAAGAAATTCAAAGGAAGAAGAGACCACAGATAATATTAGTTAATTATGACATAAGAATATCAAATACTACGATAAGAGACTCAATAGAAGTAGTAGTATTTCAGTTAGTTATGATATAAGTAGTATTTCAGTTAGTTATGATTTAAGAACTTGAGATGAAGCTTGAATTACATTAGGTCTTGGAACAAGATATTCCATGTTATTATACAATAAGGGATTACTATTGGCAAAATGGTAAGCTCCTCCCTAGGGTTTAATAACAATGGACTAACCATCTTTTGTAGATTCTTTAAGTCTAGTGGTTGTATGGGGTATTCACGTATTGATCTTTTGGTGCAATGACAACTACACTGGGAACAATTACACCCTAATCATGAATTGATGAAACAACTTTTTTTTTTTAAAAAAATTCTCTAATCAGACCAAATTGAAACAAAACTTCCTTTTTATTGAAATGATACCCTGATCAGGACAAATAATAGTTGTGATATGATAATTTGGGACAAAAATTGGCCTCCATTAAATCTTTGAATAGGAAAATAGATCTTATTCTACAATAAGGGATGAAACCTTAATCAACTAAACATAAATATATTTATCGAGTCTCACATAGCATCAATGCTCACCATGTGAATGTTGACGGTGACGTTAAATTGTTGTCCATTTAACGTAGAAACTGGATGCACGACAAAACCAAGTGCTATCTTTGTTCTTTTATGCACAAAACCAGAGCACACAAGATTCTAGCAGCCTGTGTTATGATCTGCATCAGCCTAAAACAACTTGGAGGATCAGATTATATAATCATCTTCAAACTCCAAAGCATGAAAAAATGCACTAAATAAAGAGATAATACCAACCATCCAATAAGTAAAAAGTCTAAGTTGAGTATCACCATATAGTCCAGCATTAACCTGACTTGAAACCATCATAATATGAGTTACTAACACAAACAGGTTCCCATGGGAAAGTAAGATGAATAAAAGTAGTAATGAAGGAGGCGTACTTGCCAAACAGCCGCAACCAGGTTCTCCATTTGAAACCAAAATTGCTGATGCGCTGAATTACCTTGTACTCCATACAATGTTCCATCTACTTGGGAACCTGCATACTGTCACATAAGGGATGTTAGATGATTAAGTTGAATAAGAAAGGGTCCAAACGTAACAGAAAACGTCAAGTTATTCAATAGGAATTCACAAGCTGTGAATTCAACTAGGAAAAATATACCAGCAACTAAACTAACCAGAGTCTAGACAGAGCAAAATACTTAAAACAGACTACTTCCTTTGATGGGAAATTAAAAGAAGAGTTTAAAAGAGTTAAAGTTTCTATTTTTTATTTGGATGACTGATTATAGAGTGTAATTCAAAATGTTGAAAAAAATAAATGCTATGCAATTGAATTAATAAATATAACAGAATTATTACAAATTATAGAAATCTAATGTTTCATAAAGTAAAAAAAGTCTAATAGTGAATTGAAAAATATGAAAGAATGTGTAATCTAGATGATTTCATTCCAGTATTTACTAATTTGAACAATGTTTACTACATGCTCAAAGTATGGCATAGTAGAGGGAAATGGTGATAGCAACACTCTCCTTCCCATAAATTGATGTAACATCAGACCTAGTTATGAAATTAGACAATTGTAAACAGTATTTATATTTTATAACTATTTTGGAGGGGTCTAATTGAAAAAAAAAATTGTTTTTAAATATAATTATTTAGTTTGTTATTTATGAAGATCTTTCTAAATTATTATTTATAAATGGAGTGAGTGAGTATAAAATCAGTTAAGTTCAGTTCATAGAGGACGGAAAATAAAATGAAGAAACAAAAACTAAGTTATGGATAACTAACATTTAGTAGAGTGGTCAATTGGAGGGTCACAGTCATCTCACATTCCCATTTGATATACATATATGTACACACACATGTGTGTTAAATGAATAATGAAGATTGTGTGACAACCAAGATAATATGTGTGTACATATATTTATATCAAATGGAAATGTGAGATGATTGTGACCCTCTAAAATTATATATATATATATATAGTCACACAATCTATATAATTTATTTAACATTTATAAATTATGAGAAAACTACAAACATATTATTTTTTATTCATTGTGAAGAGTTTGGTGTATGTACATCATCTCATTCAACATGTTTGAGTGAATTAAACCACACTGAAAAAAATTATTTATTTTACAAATTTGTATGATCAAGTATCATAAAGGTTGATTTCATTTTGAAGAGCTTGGTTTATGTACATTATTTCATTCAATATCTTTGAATAATTTGAATCGCATTGAAAAATTCTAAGTTATGGTTAAAAATTTGTTTGGGCAAGTATGGTAAAGTTTGATTAATAAATAACAAAATATGTGTAAATTTATAAACTAGATAAGAAATTTTTTTGAAGAATATAATTAGATGAATTAGTTGATTTTAGAAGTTTCATAACCTTGAATTTCTTAGGAAAATTATGGTGAACTACTTTACGTTTTCATTCAATATTGATTATTGAGTGAACAAAATGCCCTAAAAGAACTTCAAAATATTGAGTTTTTAAAGGGTTCTTTGTTACAATAGCGAGTTTTGAGTTAATATATAGCTATATTTTTTAATATATAAGTTGCAATATAGGAATATGTAAGATAATTTTTAGGTGGAGTATCTTTAACTTAAAGTGATCATAAATTTATTTTAACACATTTCATGTAAAAATATTGAATAGTATATAAACTAAAGTAGATTAATAAAAGATATAGGTATGTCACCGAAATGTAAAAAATTATATGCAAATACAAATGTAAGATTTTATAAAAGTAGATATTGTATCTAGTTAACCATTAAAATAAAAATAAATTATCATATTTTTTATGTTTAGATTGGTGAGCTTGGGAGAGGGCTTTGTCTATTACAAATCAACCATCAAAGAAAAAGAGACAAAATGAAGAGAAAGTAAGGTTTCTAGGGCCCTTGACAAAAAAAGGGATGAAAGATTTAAAGAGACAAACCAAACAAATAACAATCCAATCAAATCTCATCAAAAGTGTGACAAGATATACAACTATAAAAGAGTAAGTTAGAGCATGGAGGGAAAGTTTAAGAGAGAGTGTTCAACAAATACAAGAACATAATTACAGTCCTAGAGAGTGAAACAACAACAACAACAACAACAACAAAAACAAAAACAACAACAATCACCAAAGGGACATTTTGCTAGGATCCAAGCCAAAATCCTAAGTTAAAAAAATATCTATAAGTTTAGGGAAACATCACACTACTTGGTCCTCACAGTCGTATAAGGCCTTTTAGATACAAAATTTGATAATAACAACTCAAACAACATTTGCATTGTTGGTCTCCACCTCAAGAGGAGTATCCTTAATACAAAACAAAAACACAATCTCATACACAAAACAATTGAGAGAGTCTCAAAAATTTTAACGTGTATAGAGGGAGAACTTTTACCTAGTTTAATTATAATAAATTGAAGAAATATTCCTCAACAATAGAGCCCACCAATACCTTGAAGACCAGAATCCATCTCAATAATAGTAGCATGAACAATAATTATAGTAATTTTAGAAATAAGCCCTTACCACCTAATCCCTGTCAATAAATTAATCAGGTGAGTGTCACACCTTTTAAATAAATAAGAAAGTAGATAAGGTCTACTAGGATGAGTGATTGAAGCCCTCACACAAAAGCTCCAAAAATCCCTTAAAGGCTACCCCAAAAGCCTCTAAATCATTCTTAAGTGAATCCTCCATAAAACACCTCTGCAAATTATCTTCCTATTATCATAGCCATAGAATTTCATGTTTATTACCTATAGACAATTAGAAACCTACAACTATGGGACCAAATTCTCCATTTAGACAACTCTAAGGAAAGCCCAAAAATAAACATTAGAGCTAGACTTTTTTTAAAACAACTCTAACCCATTTTAGGGATTGGAAACATCGAGAGGGGGAGACCCTACACCAAGGACATGCCTACCTACACAACCCTAGAACTAAACATGACAGAGGAAATCCAATTCAAGGCAACATAAGCCCCTTCCTAGAGAACCCTTAGAGCCAATCCGAGTAGCATGAAAGGTCATTTGAAGGGCCAACAAAGATAGATGGTGTTTACCCGCTAGGGTAACCTAGTTTACTGGTGCATAGACATTGTACAGAAATAAAAATACATAAGATAGATTAGAAAATATAAGTCTTTATTAATCATCCATAACTTGAATACATTTACAATAGTCCCTCTCCCCATATCTCTGAAGAGAAAGTACATCGGTTATATAAAACCCGAAGGGGTGTGACCAACCGTCACCACTGATTCCCCACCGTCGTCCGGTAGTAACTAAGTACCGTCGGCTACACATAATATAACTAACACAGTATAATGTAAACTCTACGGCTAACATCACCCCCCAAAAATAAAAGTCATCTCCGGACGACAACAAAACATCCGGAACAAAACACGATAGGAATGATGAACTGCGTACAAGAACCAAAACATGCTGCTCAGTCTCAGCCTCTAACAAGTGCTACCTCTGTAGCCCATCTATCCTCAATAGCCATGCTATTGTCTCCAAACCCAACTACTGGGTACACTGAGCCAAGTCTGGCTCTACTGCCTCCAACCCGGTGGGCAGCTCCTCTCGAGCTCTCTGTACCTCCACCATGGCAACCTCATGTCCAGCCAAGACATACTCCTAAAAGCATAGTACACCCTACTACAGCTCTCGCCACCACTGGCGTGTGGACAATCAATGCCTCCATCATCTCTGAATCTTATCTCTGGGTCTCATCTGCTCAACACATGTGTTCACAACCTCTAAATCTATCTCCATCGTCATGTTATGGATTCCCCTCCAATGCTTTGCTGCAAACATCTTTCTCACCGAGTGGAACAAACCCAACGGTTACCCTGACGGCGCAGGTACCCAAAACATGTAGTGTGCCTCAAAAATAAAATGGGGGTCTGGGGGCAACCTGTTGCTTTATAACTTCATGTTTTTGAGTGTCCTTCCTCCAGAAACTTGATGTTGTACGGTGGTGTGTTGTCTTCCATGCAGGCTTCCGTGATGTAACTCTTTCCTTGCTCGTACCGAGTCGTACGACCGTCTTGCTCAAGCATGCCTATTTTTCTTTACCCTCTACCGTACGGTGCTTGCTCCCTCAAAAATGTTGTTGTACAACCTTTTATTAGCCTCGTGATTTTTTTTCTCCTTTTAAGTGTTGTACGGCCTATCTTTTCTAGTCCCGTGTCATGACCATATGGTCTCTTGTTCTTGCGTGACTTTATGGAACATCCCATACGGCTGACTGTCCTATTGTTTTTGTTGTTGCCATACAGTTTTGTACGGCCATACGGTGTCAGGCCATATGGTACCGTACAGACACTTTCCTTTTTGTTTTTTTTTAAACTTTTTTTAAAAAAATTTCTATACAGTCGTACGCTACCAGGGCGTACGGTACCGTACAGACACTTAACTCTTTTTTTTTTTTTATAAATTTTTTTTGAAATTATTATTTGCCTAATCTAATTACCTTGTAGAGGGCTCTTCGGTCGTCCATCCGGCCTCTTTGGTCGTCCGTTCGGCCTCTCCGGTACCCTTCCGTCTCCTCGGCTGCTCTGTCCCTCCTTTTGGATGCTTTGTCCATCCTCTCGAGGTGAGGTTTCAATTTGAAACTTCTGATGGCCTTGTATATCTCTCATCCGTTGGGAGTCCACAACTGGATGGCCCCGTCATAACGGACTTCCCAAAATTTCTCCTTGGGTCTATTTTTTATCGCAATCCAAAGACTGGAAACCCTAAATTCTATAGGGACCACCATTTCTAGCCCGTACATAAGAAGAAGGAGAATCATGAAATTGAAGGTTGCGGCCACTGGGTTCCAACTACCACTGACATGAACGTCGTCACTGAGGTTTTTCCCTTTTGATTTTACCTCCTGGTATTTGATGGGTTTGTCCTCCGTAAATTGGTGTGCGGGGGTGGCTTCCTCCTCCCTAATGCTTAGCATGTTACAAGATGGTGGAAAGAACTCGTAATCTTCCATCTGCCAATGAAAGAGGCCATTCATTGAATCTCCATCATCCCCAGAACATTCTTCCAATTCCAAAACCCCTTTGTCATTGGGCTCCATTCTTCTTTGCCCTCCGTCTCCTCCCACTTGCTCTCCTTCAGATTCTGAGTCCGAAGATGCTAACTCCTCACTCACCATTTGCATGCGGAGGTCAATCATGTACTTCGTCCTGGCAATCTCCATGGTGAGTGTGTTCTACTTCCAGTTATGGTTCACCTTCGTCGAGGTGAGCCACCCTCATCCCAAAATAGCCTCATACCCCTTTTTCTTTAGTGGAATCACCACAAAGTCGAGTATGAAGGGCTGTGTACCAATCATCATACGTTGAGCCATGAGGGTTCCGATGGGTTTGATGCCATGCTAGTCTTCTCCCAATAGGTTGAATGTCGGAGGCCACAATGTGGGTTTCCCCAACTTTTTCCATGTCTCGTCCAGAAGTATATTTAATCTGGACCTACCTTCTACAATGGTGTCTATGAGAGTGGTGCCAAGGATACCCATCTCGATGACTATCGGGTACCTCCTGTTGTTTATAGAAAGTATCATAAGGTCAATTGCAGACCCTCTAGGGATGTCCGTACATGTGGTATTTGGCTGTGTTACCAAGTTCCCCAACAGTGTCGACCCCAAGTGAGGCATGGTGTGAAGGAGGTCTTGGAGTTTCACCGGTACCTCCAAATGTAATAGTTGTCTCAGAATGTTTTGTTCTGCCTCCCTCTGGTCTGAGGTGGTGGCCATCTCCCATGTTTCTTTTTGTGTCTTCATCACCTTCTCTATTTCTTCCTTAGCCTCCTGTGCCTATTGTTTTTCTGTTTGAGGGTCTGGATATGTGGTTTTATTTGCTTGCCCTCGGGTGATGGTCAGTACTGTATTCATGCTTCTATCTATGTTGAGCCAATTAATGCTAGATTTTGGGTAGTTGGCATCCTCGTGGTTGCCAGGACCACACCAACGACATAGCTTTTACGGGGTGTCACCCTTGTCTCAGTCCTTTGCAAAGTGGCCCCATTGATTGCAAGCTCGACACTCGATCACCGACCGACCCTTGGAGTCATATTGTATTCGACTCCTTGTATTGGTGTTGTTGTTACTACCCCTTTCGCCACTGCGTTGGTTGCCTCCGTACCCGCCTGATGTAGATGGTTTCTCTTGGGCAAATAGCACTTGTTGATTCCTCACTTTCATGTTGTATGGGCATTCCTTGGTGGAATGGCCCATGATCTGGAAAATATCACACAATGCATTTTTGGGACATGACCCCTTCATATGGCCACTCTCCTTACAGTCCGTACACCACATGTCATCTTCCCCCTTGCTGGTACCCCATTTCATGGTCTTGAATTCCTTCATCATTCTCTCCATGTCCTTTTGGAGTGCCATGACTTTTTTCTTTGACTCGCTATCACTGCTACTGCCATGGTCCGCAGTGTCATCTTTGTTAGAAGAAGACTTGCTTGTTTTCTTCTTGGAGGTTTTCTGTTCGTTCTCCAAGTCCATTGCCCGATTATAGGCATCTTGTATGAGGTGGGGGGCACTATCTTAATTTTCCTTCGTAGTTTTGATTTTAGGCCCTCCATGAACCATCTTTTCTTCAGGCCATCCGGTGGCTGGCTCTCCATTTTTCTGACTAACTCCTTCAATCGGTGGCTGTAGGCCCGCACAGTCTCCTTCTTGCCTTGTTTGGTACCATATATCTTGGAAAAAATTTCATTGTCATCCCTCAGGAGTCAAAATTCCTTTTGGAATTATTTCTTGAGTCCGTCCCAAGTGGTCACCGTTGTTTTGTCCACATCGAAGTACCAGTTGATGGCTACCCCTCGGAGGGTTGCCGAAAATTGTCTCATCCATTCATCCTAGTCAGTGACTCCATTCACAGACTAGATTGTCTGATCCGTATGGCAATGTCGTACTGGATCTTCCTTTCCATCTCCGTGGAATTTTGGCAACTTCTCCTTGTTGGTCACCATGTTTATTTTTTTATGCTGACTGTGTTTGCAGCACCGGTTGTGTTTTTGATGCCGACTGTGTTTGCAGCACCGGTACTGTCGGCGTGGGTACCCCATAATGGTTTGGTACCATACCACTTGATGTCCCCAAACTACTCAAATTTTCTAGGCCTGGTGGGCTACTGTGATACCCGTGCCCCTCGGTCACTTGGATACTCACGGCGGCAACGGTAACCTAAGCCTCCCTCTGTGCGGCTTCCTCTTTCTCCTTTCTGCGGACTTCTCTTGCTTCCGTCTGTGGGGTTAAGGTTAAGGACCCGAACAAGCTCCGTGTTTCCTCTAGGTAGTCCTTGTCACTTCTCCCAACCTCCCGGTCAGATACCTCCAGACCCTCACCTTCACTTACTCCCTTCGGTAGTCCTTCGGTGCATCTTCTGTATCTCTCCCTTCGCTTGGCTTGCTATTGTGCAAGTACGGCTTTTCTATCGGCTTGTTCCTCCTCGAGTTCCTTATTTCTATTTTTATTCAATTGGTTGGGCATGAATTCTTTGCTCAATTCTCCATAGGGCAATAATCAACACATCAATTTATTTATTTTTCCTTCTCGAGTACGTCTAGGCGGCGGCACCAAATGTTTACCCCTTGGGGTAACCTAGTTTACTGGTGCATAGACCTTGTACTAAAATACAAATACATAAGATAGATCAGAAAATATAAGTCTTTATTAATCATCTATATCTTGAATACATTTACAATAGTCCCTCTCCCCATATCTCTGAAGAGAAAGTACATCACTTATATAAAACCCGAAGGGGTGTGACCAATCGTCACCACCGATTCCCCACCACCGTCCGGTAGTAGCTAAGTACCATCAGCTACACATAATATAACTAACACAATATAATGTAAAATCTACAGCTAACATATGGTAACTAAGCATCTTAGTAGAAATATTAACCCACTTAGGTGG
This sequence comes from Thuja plicata, assembly GCA_018584345.1. Taxonomy (NCBI): domain Eukaryota; kingdom Viridiplantae; phylum Streptophyta; class Pinopsida; order Cupressales; family Cupressaceae; genus Thuja; species Thuja plicata. The sequence continues at coordinate 1,421,474 of MU224984.1, forward strand.
AAATAGAGGGGAATCCCCTCGCTACAAAGATTGAAATGCCTGAGTTGACCCTAAGGGTATTAAGACAGGGTTGTTCAAAGAATAAACCTCAAAAACATGCAACATATATATTTAAGGTGATGCCAATATCAACAATAGTAGGCCTCATTTTACATTCTACAAAGGCACATAACAAATGCTATTTTACTATCTGAGGAAGGGACACATACTTTAGTGTTTATATTATTGAACGAAGATGTATTAATAAAAATACATATAGTATACCCCTAGGAAATAATAAGAAATTTGCACATATAAAAGATTCAGTGTTATTGACTTAATGAATATGGAGTGTAAAATTAAAAAGCTAGATAGATGACTTGTTATTCATGTATAAAAAATTTGTGATTTTAAATCTATGGTAGAAGAAATTTAATTACTAAGTTTGCTAGAAAAAAAATGTAGTTAAAAGAAAGACAAAAAACTATTATTAATTAAGAAGTTTACTTAAATATAATATGTTTTATATTTTGTATGCATTGTCTTTAATGCCAAATATCAAATTTCTAGTGTATGGATACATAGATAATTGTAAAATAATTACCTCTTGTCCTTGATGATATTGATCTTTTTTCCCTTAATGTTAAGGTGATATTGCTCTCATTAAATCTTCTACAAATGTTCTCCTAACTGGAATTGTCCCTTTTGGACAATCTCCATTGATATGCCATGATTGAACATTATTAATATAAAAACTTGTTCAGTTTTCTCTTGCAGTAGTCGGATCCTGCATTAAAAAATTATAAGAAAAATGAAGACATAAGATATAATTCTAAAATGTAAGAGAAAAAAATATGTTGAATACATAATATTGTTATGATGAAATACATATTTCATTAAAATAATAGACTAAGGATTAATTTAACTAACAAACTTATAACTATAAAGTTATAATAAAACTATAAAAATTCCTTCTAGTCACTCAATTAATGTAACCCGTATTTCATAATGTTTGGTCTTTGATAAATCATGAAAACCTTTCATGAGATTAAATACCTATTTTGGCTCTTTGTAAATTTAGGTACTTAAGAAGAACCTAAGACAATCCATTAACTACAAAGGAAAAAGTATTTCAACCCAATATCATTCTTTCTTTGGATGTTGTATATTTTTGCTAAACATATGAAATGAATTCATAATTTTCTTACTTGGATTTTATGGTTCCTAAGCAATGGGTGATCAAATGCAAGTTGTTTTTCCTCATCAATGCAATCTATAATATCTCCATCTGGGCTCTGTATGAGACAAAATTAAGCTCTTGCATTATAAGACATAATAAAATGTTTTTATTTTTTTATCACAATTCATGAAAAAAAGAACTTCTAAGAATTACCTATATGCTTTTGATAGCAGACTTATTCAATTATTTTAAATGATTGAGGGCTTCAGATAATTTGCTAGAATTGTATCTTTCCATTTTCGATGAAATGTTAGTGAAATGATCTTCCATTAACTTTGTTTCAGCGACCAAGGCCATGACAAATACTAAAACTAGAATTAAATCATTTAAAATACATGATATACTCCTTGAAAAAACTCTACCAATGCTTGTCTTCATATTGTGTTGGTTTAAATTTTGTTATGAATGTATCGTACGTACTGCGCCATAGGGTGATTCCACCGTATGTTGGTCATGTGCGGTGAGGCACTGTACGGTGCAGTGAGGCTAACACCGTAGGGTGAGGTGTAGATTGTGCGAAGGTGTAGATTGTGTGGAGATAGTTGTGCAGCCGCATGGATTAGAGAGGTGCACTACTTGGCGGACACATATGGTGATTACCATGACCGGTACATGGCTGCCATGGCCGAATGCTGGATGCCGAAGGGAGTTGTCTGAGGGAGTGAAGTCATGTCACCCGAGGGAGTGACCACCTCAAGGAATGGAGTCAAGATGCCTGAGGGAGTGGAGGCTCTATACGGTAGAAGGAGTCGTAAGGTGACATATAGTTTGGCTTATGGAGTCACTGTATGGGTGTTGTCCCACAAAGATCCAGACCATCGGCTGGAGGTGTGACAACATCATCGAGTGTGACAACATGGTAGTATCCGAATTGAAGGGAGTGACCCAAATGGAGACTCCAAGGCAAAGGGAGTGTCCGAGGTCGAAGGGACAATCAATTGGAGGAATGCCAAGGTTGGTAGTAAATTTTCCATGGAGTGACAGTTGCTATACCAAATTCTATAATGAATCACAAAGTGTATAAATATTTGTAGAATTCGTTATAAATTTGAGGCGAGCAGTATGGTGCTATGTCAGGTTCACTATAAGGCAATATGAGCATGTGTAACAATCCAGAGTACATTGTATGTAAATATTTTTACTGTAATACAAAGTGTCTCGAGGGTTTGTTGGGTGGTGGGTTTTTCCACGTTAAATCTAGTGTTTTCTCTATGTGTTTTGTGTATGGTAATTCTATTTTTTTTCTTTCACATCTATGAGATATAGTTGCTTATTTTCCTTTTAATTTGGCATTCAGAAAGCATTTTCGCACTGTTGCTTTCCTAACAAGTGGTATCAGAGCCTTGCCATTTGTGTTATCCTTGTCAGGTAGGGTTTGGTTTTTTGTGCCAATTTGTTTTTAGTCGGAGTTTGCAAAGTTTTTTTTTTGTATATTGAGATGGATGGTACGTCAGGAAGAATAGACATTGAAAAGTTCAATGGCACAAATTTTGAGTTGTGGAAACTTAAAATTGAAGATGTGTTGGTTGATCGAGATCTGTGGACTGTTGTGTCTGCTGCCAAGCCTACAAACATGAAGAAGGAAGATTGGGATATAGCATACCAGAAAAGAAAAGGACTCATAAAATTAAGTTTGGCAGATTTCGTTATGTTGAATGTCCATGAGGAAAAAATCATGTATTCCTTGTGGAAGAAGTTAGGAGACATTTATCAGGGCAAGTCGTTGGTAAATAAACTCTTCCTAAGAAAGAAATTGTACTCCTTGAAGAAGGATGAAGGAACAGTTATTGCAAATCATCTGAATGTGTTCAATATAGTTATCACACAGTTGACATCTGTCGGTATAACCATTGGTGAGGAAGAACGTTGTATGCTCTTGTTGTGTTCCTTGCCTAATTTGTGGGATCACTTGGTGATGGCTATTGGAAGTACTACTACCTTGTTAAAAATGGATGAGGTAGTTGTTGCACTCTTTTCAGAGAATATGCGGAGGAAGACTTTTGAAGTGGCCAAAGAGGCTCTCTCTGTTCGAGGCAGATCAAAGGATAGAGACAAATGGGATGACAAGAAGACTAGGCATAAGTCTTTTGGAAATAAGTCCAAAGTGAAGTACTGGAACTGTGGGAAGATTGGTCATGTCTCAAAGGACTGCAAGAAGAAGAAGAAGAAGAAGAAGAAGGGATGACTCATCGAGATCTGAATCTTTTCAAAATGATGAAGATGTTAGTAGTGCTACTTTGGCTAATCGGTCATTTGATGATGACTAGTTAGATTAATTTGATCTTCATGTGGAAGATGTTTGTCATGATGCCATGTTTGACTTGACAACACCGTACAGTGGGAGTTGTTGGCAGTGATGTGTGGAAGAAATTTGACATGATGCCATGTGTAACTCAACACCACAGTTTAGTGGGAGTTGTTGGTAGTGACATAGTGAATGATCTTCATTAGTATTGCATATATTGAAGGTGTGAGATTCTGATGTTGCAAAAGGATCTTTTCACATTTGCTGAAGTACTATTTTGAGATGTTTATCTTCATGTGACTACAGATGTTGATATCTTGAGGGCTCGACGGGGTCTTTGATAAAGGTGTAGATTATGTTTTCAGTTGACATGTTATGGTATGTTCATATGGAGCATGTTATCTCTGGTTGAGATGTTTTAGATCATGTTTTCATGTTTATGTTCCTGAGGCCATGGTTGGAACTTTGACATTGATCTTGTTTTTTGTTGTTGTGTATTGAGTACATTGGTCATTTTCTTGATGCTTCATGTAGTTGTTATTCTACTTTTAGAGTTAGCATGGACTTATGGGTTACATGTGCTCATGGATACTTAGACACGATGGTGATGATGTTTTCTCTTGTGATTAGAGATGTTTTTGTTGAAATGCTTGAAGGTTGCAGCAGGAAGTATGACAAGAATTTAGAGGTGTATGCACTTCTATGTGATGTTTTTGAATGGATTCATATCATATTAATATTACCTTTGCAGTGGGATCTTCTTGGTGTGCATGTGACAGGTATTGCACTTGAGGCTTGAGACTGTAGGTAAGAGGTTGATTATGGTGATGTTCTGGAATCCATGTTGGTATACCTTAGAGGTATGTATAGTTGGATGTGCTAGCACTTACTGTGGGTGTTATTTCAGCTATGATTGTGACAAATATTGATACGGTCGATTATCTTTTGGATCGAGGGTTTTGTGCTTTGGGAGACAGATTTATGGTTCTCTATGAGACAGATTGTATGGATTTCTCAGTGGATAGATTCTATGTGTGTACAATGAGAGTGGCATGGTAGAAGGTGGGAACATCCATGAATGAGGTGAGACTATTCTGTAAGTATCTCAATGGTGCACATGATAGATTTTTTGTTCTTGATGGTTTTGTGTTAGAGTGGTATATCAACATTGATGAGCTTTAGAGTCCATAATTCTCTATAGTCTCTATGTTCACAGGTCTGTGGTTATGAGTATGTACCTTGTCAAGTGGGAGATTGGTATGAATGTTTCGTACGTATTGCACCATAGAGTGATTCCACCATACGGTGGTCATGTGCGGGGAGGCACCGAACAATGCAGTGAGGCTACCACCATACGGTGAGGTGTAGATTGTGCGGACGTGTAGACTGTGTAGAGATAGTTGTGCTTCCACATGGATTAGAGAGGTGCACTCCTTGGCGGACTCATATAGGATTACCATGATTGGTACATGGCTATCGTGGCCGAATGCTAGATGCCGAAGGGAGTGGTCTGAGGGAGTGAAGTCACGTCACCTGAGGGAGTGACCGCCTGAGGGAGTGGAGTCAAGCTACCTGAGGGAGTGGAGGCTCTATACAGTATAAGGAGTCGTATGGTGACATATAGTTTGGATTATGGAGTCAACGTATGGGTGTTGTCCCACAAAGATGCAGACTGTCAGCTGGAGGTGTGACAACATGGTAGTAGTCGAGGCGAAGGGAGTGACCTGAAGGGAGCCTCCAAGGTGAATGGAGTGACCTGAAGGAAGCCTCCAAGGTGAAGGGAGTGTCCGAGGCCAAAGGGAGTGACTTGATGCCGAAGGGAGTCTTTGAGGTGAAGGGAGTGAACCGATGCCGAAGGGATGGTCAACTGGAGGAATGCCAAGGTTGCTAGTAATGGTTTCATGGAGCGGCAGTTGCTATACCAAATTCTATAAGGAATCACAGAGTGTATAAATGTCTGTAGAATTGGTTATAAATTTTAGGCGAGTAGCATGGTGCTATGTCAGGTTGATTGTAAGGCAATATGATCCCGTGTAATAATCCGGAGTGTGTTGTATGTAAATCTTTTTATTGTAATACAAAGTTGCTTGAGGGTTTGTTGGGTGGTGGGGTTTTCTCGAAAGGATTTTTCCATGTTAAATCTGGTGCTTTCTCTATGTGTTTTGTGTCTAGTAATTTCATATTTTTTTTGTCTTGCACATCTATGAGATATAGTTGCTTATTTCCCTGTTAATTTGGCATTCAAATTGTGTTTCCGCATTGTTTCTTTCCTAACAACTTTATCCTATGTATCAAAATTAAGACAATTACACACAAACGATATATCTTTTTTATTTTGTCACTAAATCTAATTTTATAACAATCATATAATATTATATAATATACTTAACATCATCCTTGAATTAATTACCCATTAATGACGTAGTATTAATCTGGAAGGACATACATGGAGATAAAATGAGCCTTCATGAAGACACCACTAAAGCTAAATTTATATTTCAAATTAAATTAAAAATTTTAAACGAACAGAAAATGGGAGGATGTCAGTATATCTTCATGTTTCCCTATCAAATTCGTAAATTATATAAAATCTTTCTTATATTTTTTTTTCTAATAATATTTATCTTTTAGCAAAATTCTAACAGAGGAAATAGAGAAATAGCAAGGAAGCGTTGTCAAGGCCAGTCTCTTGAAACTCCAATCGCATTTAATAGACACCATTTCACAATTGATTAATTAGCCGATAGGCTTTCTTTGGGGAGAAACCCCTGACCAGAAATGTGTCTCACGCGAGTTTCCCGTAGCCGATAATTTTTTTCCGATAATTTTTTTCCGTTCCCGTGAACAGTTTGTTTCCTTTTTCCTTTTACTTTAATCATGCCTTCCCAGCACTTGAAACGAAAGGTCTGAATTTGTTTCCCGCAAAGCCCCTAGCTGTATGGAAAAAGCTCTGAATCTGTTCCACGCAAAGCCAAAGATTTTGAGAATGGCGGTGTATTTACAGAAATCCATGTGGCAGAGAACCATCTCGACATGGGGTCAAAGGAGGAAAAGGAAAAATCCCTATTGCCAAAAGCGATTCCTCAACTGTCGTCTACAACTATGCATATAAAATACAAGCCTTCATAGCAGTCGGCAGCGTTTTGCTCTGGTGAAAAAGATGGGATAATTAAAATGGTGGAGATGCCTAAAATCTGCGGTCAGTGCTTTGTTATTAGATCATTTTTTTCATGTTCCTATTGCAAATGTAGATTATATTAAAGCATTTCCTATAGCTACCTAGATCTGTGATAGGGTAAACAAGAAGAAAAACATTTTCTTTTTCTTTGGATTTCAATTCCACTTTAATGGCTCATCACAAATTCACTTGTGATTTACTACACTTTCGATATACCCACTTGAAAAATTATATTTTAGTACTCTCTTTTATTTCATTGGACATGCCCACATGAAATACAGGAAGGTAGGAGTTTGGATATAGTATTTTAGAAATTTTTTTCAATCTTGGATATATTCAATATGCACAAAATCGGCTAATTTTAAAGATTATTTTCTTTACGTGTTGATTTAGAATTTTATTGTTTACATGTCATGTAAAAATTATGATAAAACCATTTAGGAAAGTTACATTTCTGTGAACTTTAATCCCCATGCTTTAATTGCAGATTTCACTCACGAAAAGAAATATGTAGGGAAATAATTCATAGAAATGTTTAAAAAATTAATATTTATAAATAAAATCAATGTAAAAGGCAAAAGATGGAAGAGATTAAAAAAAAAAGATAGAAAAAGAATACATCAAGTGGATCTTTCATGGGAAAGTAATGTTATAGACAGAAAAAAATAAAAAATAAAAAATATACAACAATACATTAAATATAAGGAATTATAAATAAATTTTACAAAATCAAAATATTAAAAGCTGATAGAAAAAGATAAAATACCAAAACAAAATAATTCAGGGATACGTGGAAGAGAATGTTCATATTTATACATGTGATCTTCAATAAAAAAAAATTGATATTATAATTATATTCAGTATTTATTCACAAAATAAATTCTACAAGAAAGCAAAAATTCAATGCAAGAAGATCAATCCTATGGATAAACATCTCAAAATGAATGAGTTGCAATATATA
>MU224984.1:1429174-1447929 GCA_018584345.1 Thuja plicata
CCGATAGGCTTTCCTTGGGGAGAAACCCTTGATCGGCAAATTGTCTCACACCACCAGAAAAGTATTTTTCCGAACCATTTCCGGTAACATTATTATTAAGAAGATACGTTGGCAAACATTAGTAAATTTGTCTTCTTTCTCTTTAAATACCAGAGTTGTCCGCAACAATGTTAGTTTTTAATTTTAGAATTTTACGGCAACCAAACTTTTATCCCTATTAGTATTTAGTAAATTCGTTAAAGGGTATCTCTATATTCATTTTTTGATCTCTCATATATCTCCCCCTCTCTATTTNTATCTTTTTCATCTCTATCTATCCCTCTCCACTCTCCCTCTATATACTACCTCTCCTTGTCTCATCCTCTATCTCTATCTCCTCACCACCCCCTCCCCCTTGCTCGTGCCCTATTCTCCTCCCCTCCTTCTCTCCCTCTTCCCACCCTCCTTTATATCTCTCCATCTTTCTATTCTCTCACTATCACAAACATAACATGAGTCTTTTGCTAATGGAGCATGATTATCTCATTGATTTAGAAGTTTCACTGCAGCCGTGTCTAGATCTTTGTAAGTGGATGCACAGTTGATTTGAAGCTATCACTTCTTCACTAAGACCCTTTTTATACAAATATAATTTGGTAATAGCCTACCAATTGACCTCATGAACTAGATAAACATATCTCTAATTCACCTTCCACACATCTAATTCACCTTCCACACTTCTTCTTAGACATACCCAATACCCATTACACTTTGGAGTGTAATTGCTAGTATATACAGGGAAAAAAAATTAGAACAAGGTTATGAGAGGATATAAACAACATTTATACAACTAACTCAAACAAGTTTCACTGAAAATTTTCAAGAAAAACGATTGACTTCTTTAATTAAATTTATACACGCTTTGTGCCTCCCCTCTTTTCAAGATTTGTTCATTAATAAGCATCAAATGGTATAACAGTGGGAAGATTATTTCTTGCATTTTACCGAATGAGGTCAAATAACATCAATGGCTAAAATTTCAAAGTCGTTTACGAAAAAGAAACGACAAATCGTTCGCATTATTCTCACTATGACGTTACTCTAGTTCCTGATTTTTCTCCACTCCACATATCTCTTCTGGTCTGTTGGGACTTTCTTTGCTGCATACTTCCCACCTTTGATAACTCTAATCCTGCGTAAGGATGAACTCTCACTCGTGCAGTTTCCAATTAATAAACGAAATATCGACAAAGGCATGGTTCACCTCAAAGTAAATACAAATCGAAGCCCTGAAATTGAAAAAAAATTGAATTTTGAACTAGGGAGTTCTGCTAGGGTTTCTTGAAAATCAATAATAACTTCTGCTCTTTAAACTAAGAAATGCACAAAAAACTGTCAACTTCACTTCATAGATAGATAGATGGTTAGATAGATTCTCATACACTAATTTAAAAATTCAAGACTCCACAGACTAATTTCAAATCCTATAAACACAGACAAATCCTATTCATTGATCAACATTTGCTCATGAACACAATACGAGCCCTTTTAATCCAAACACATGAGATAACAAAATGAAACACATGCAATGACAGAACTTATTATCCAAACAGTCCTTGGATGCCCTTCTGTTGGTATGCTAACTTCCTTTATATTGCTCCTTGCTCCCAAATATTTTCTCTGCAATTCCAAAATCTTATTACGGCCATGACCTCTCCTGTAGCGCAGAGCTCTCTCCAAGATTCCCAAACCTTTCCTTCCATTCACATCATTTCCACTCATGTCTTCCAAACGAACGCTAACTTCACTCATCTTCAAACTGGTCTGATTCTCACTAGCTGAAACTCTGCACTTTATCTCAATTATGCATTTTACAACATTGTATGTTAAAATGTCCACAGCAGGTAATAAGCTGCCAAAGCGCACAACAAATTTCACCTTAGATGTCGGTGGTCTCTGCCCACCCAAGGGACTCCAACTTGAAAGATTAGCAGCCTCCCCTGTTCTCTTGTTTATTACAATCCAGCTCAACTTTATATTTTCCATTAATTGCCTCCAAATTTCGCCCTCTTTTCCCACCTCATCAACTGACATAATTGTAGGCAACCCATCTTCATCAGTGTCCACATCTTCAAGATTAATGACGTCAGTCTGGAAAGGAGATTGAAGGAACCACCCTGGAAAATTGCCTGCATAAGGAATTCCCCACACGATCTTGGAAAAGATGGGTTTATTATGGTATTGCACATCCACAACCCACATAAAATCACTAGAACTATCAGTCTCCAGAAGACCGTCATGCTGATTGAATGTGGAATCAGTGTGAAAGGCGTGATGAGAAGCAATAACAGAGAAACAGTTTGCATAGAATATTCGAAAGCCACCGAGGGAAGAAGAGATGAGATTTTTAAGTTGTGGGTTTTGTGTGGAAGGCCAGCGGATGGAGCAGGCGTCTTCCCACAAACTCTCCTGAGTTGCAACGGAGAAAAACTGTGGAGAAACACATACCGCTTTTGCAAGTGTTTTGCTATCCACAAGACCTAAGATTTTTGTGAGGATATCACCGTCCAAAGTCATTGGTAGCACTCACAAATACAGTAAGGCCCCAGCTCATAAAATTCTATTTCTTTCTTACCAATTTGAGCAATTGGTAGTTCTGGCCAATCCAGTCAGGCCCCAAGCTCTTTAAATTATATTTCACGCTTACCAATGAGGTTATATTTTTCTCTTACCAATGCGAGTTTCTCAAGTCTCGGTGAGATGACCATCCAGACAAAGGCATTTTTGGTCTCTTTATAGTTTTTTAAAGAGAAATATTGTAAGCGTTGATCATCCGAAAATAACGCATGAAAAATCGCTGTATTCAGTTCATCAACAGGAGACAAAATTGACAGAAGTTTGAATGTTGTAAACCAAGCATTTAAGTAACAGAAAATTGTTGATTTGTGTAGGAGAGGAAGGAAAAGCTTAGCTCGCCGGTGAGATCGACTAAATGTCGACACCATGTAAGCATTTGTAGTGTAATTGGTGAAGTCATTTAGTGTATGAAAGGTATGTTTAACCAAAGCTCATTTACTGCCCTGCACTAATGTATGCTCCAACTCTAATGTTGGTGGCCAATTTTATTGACAATTGTTGTGAAGTGAGGAGTTAGGCACCTTTTTTTATTTTTTTAATAATTTATTTTTTAATTTTTTTAATTTTTATTTTTAACTATTTCAAAGGTTTAGAGTAATATTGTTAAATTTATGATAATAAGTGATTAAAATCTATCGAGCAAAGTTCAACTTCTAGTTAATTTGACAGATGAGAGCCCCTTTCATATAGTTGTTTAGTCAAATGATGACTTATGATTTAGATGTATGCTACCTAATAATATTGTAATCTATTATATAAAGTCAAAAATGTCAATGTCTATTTAATTTAATTTGAGAGACGAGAGCCCCCCTTCAAATCATTGTTTAGTCTAAAGATGACTTTTGGTTAAGATAGATGCTACCTATTAATATTGTAATCTACTATATAAAGGACACGATGCCAACATCTATTAAATCTAATTTGACATATGAGAGCTCCCTTCACATAGTTGCTTAGTCAAAAGATGACTTTTGGTTTAGATAGATGCTAACTAATAATATTGTAATCTGCTCTATAAAGACAAAGATGCGAAGATCCAATTGCTTTGTTTGAAAAAATCATACATGCAATTGTTATCTTATTTATGTCTTTTACTTTTTATTAAAAAGATCAATTTGTTAATGATGCAAATTATAGTATATTAATAATATTTTTCAATTGATATAATTTTACACTTGATCTTATCTTGAGAATTACAATTCCACTTATTATACATCAAATTTCATGCATCCATTTTCTATGTTAAGATTCACAATTACTTATCATCGATTAATAATGCAGTGCTAAAATTTTATCCAAAGTAATGTGAAATTGATCTTGAATTCAATTTTTTATTAGAGTTTTTGCAGTTTTGAGTATCTTGATGTCTCCTTTGTCGATTTCGCCTTTTAATTGGAAATGGTCAATACTTAAATCGTAACTATCTTACTTTAACTTGTGTGTTATATTTCATATGATAGTGCTGGTATTTCAGATTTTGTGTATGTTCATAATTGGTTCCTAATTTCTCTAACCCAATCACTTTGTACAAGGCACATTCAATAAGGGTGTGATCCTATGGAGGGCACTCCCTAAAAAATTTCAGCAGGTGTTGCTGAGATATTTTAGGATTATTTGAAACTCGGACGTCCCATGAGTTTTCTAGTGGAGTTCATGCTTAAAAGTTTAACTTTATGGAAGCTAGTGATCTCAGTGACTAAATAATAAAAAAGATTTAGAAAATTGATTGGTAAGAATTAAATTTTTTATATAATTGACAAGTGGCAAAAAAAAAACATAAGATAGTGGGGCAATTTCTAGCCCCCCACCTTTTCTACTTTCTCAAATTTGCACCCTAAAAACTAGGGGCTGCTACTTTTGAGGAAAAGATTCCAATTAATCTCGTAGGAAACTTCTTTTACACTTCATGGGACCTTCCGCTCTATAAAAATAGATCCCGAAGCCCCCTCATGGGACCGCACCCTAACAACTCTTTCTCTTTTTTAATCAACCTACACTAACACAAATATAGATGTGAATTTTACCTCGTATAATAGTTAATGGATTCCCCTTGTTTTCTTCAGTGTTATTTTCAAAGAATAAATTACCTTTCTTGGGGATATCCCCTATCATATATGTTTGTACATAAAAATGTATCGTCAAATCAGATGTAATAGATAATTTATTTACAATAGTAGGCCTCAAATTTAGTCAAAAAGCTTTCAGATATATTTGTGGTGCTAAAATTTGAATGCTCCATCCTTCCCCAATTCCCCTGTTTCACTCATTTCAGAGAATGGTCACTCTTGTAATCCAGTAATTTAACATTGGTCATTCTTGGTATACATCTTAATGGACTCAATGAAACAATGGATGTTCAACTATAAACTTGGAATATTTGGAAAATGTTGTATTTGTTAAAGAGAAGCTATTGACAATTAAATAATTCTCTTTATAAAAATTGCTAACATATTGATATACTATAGTCCTGAGAGTTTATCTAATATCATCATTTTATATCAATTACCAGATAAGTCCTCTTAATGAACAATTGATGTACTCATCTCATATATATATATATATATATATATATATATATATATATATATATATATATAAATNATATATATATATATATATATATATATATATATATATATATATATATATATCAAGCTTTTTTAGAGATTAGCGAATAATGTACTATGAGTTAGAATTATCTTTTATTATCCATTATAACTTTTATAACATGTAAAAGGACTATTATTATAGGAAAAAGAATAAATAGTAAGTTGTTATATGACTTGAATTGAAAGGGACATTATTTCAACTAAAAGAAAAACTTAGATGGATTAACGTTTTCTATAAATAAGGGGAGGAAGATAATTGAAATTGATAAAAGAATATGATTAACTAACTTATTGATGAAGTGAACAACCTTCTCTTTAGAATCAATAAATATTCACTCATGTAAAAAACATAATTGTAACATGTATGTTCTCTTAATATTTTTATTTTATTTATAATATTTAGCTCTATTAAGTTTTAAGCTTAGGATAACATTAAAAGACAAATATCATAAAGGACCTTCTTACAGTGATGATTACCAATTTGTTCATGGTAATATGGAATTGATTCATTAATATAGGCGGATAAATAAATGATTTTTTCATTATAAAATTGATACATTGGGGATGATTATAATGGAAATATTGAATTCTTGGATGTATCAGGTTAGCTGTTAGTTATATATAATGTAATTTTTGTAATCTTTTATTGACTTTGCATCATTAGATATGTAAATAGTTCATGAAACTTTATTGTATGAATTATGACTTGTTTTCAACTAGGTGTGCATGTATTATGCTTGTGTATGTGTGAATGTACATAATGTGTTTACTCTATTTATAAAGGAAAATCAGACGAGTGCCAAAAATAGAATAATAGAGAAGGGTAAGTTTTTTCCTTAAACATATTCACAATAGAGAAGCTTGTCAATAATTACTAAATGCTTATTATTTGATTGTTTATCTTTCCCTATTCCATATCATGATATTATTACATTAGAATATAAAATTATAGATAGATCATATTCCACTAGACTCAATTTTTACCGTCCTAAATTATAAGCACATATGATTAGATACTCGATTATGCCCCATTTTAGTGTGCTCAAGGTTTCATGTATATTATGCTTGATCTAACCTCCTTACCACTTAACATTTTAACATTTTCTTTGCTTTACCAATGCATGGAACAAACTTAAATGTATTTTGGGGTGAATATGTTAGCCTAGCCAACCTATTCCCCTTGTTTTTCCCCAAAATTCAAATTGGGGGCTTGTCTCATTAGTTATGTTGGAAATCTAAAGCCTCGTAATCTTTCTTTGCATTTTGAGCTCCAAAATGTTGTGAGAGGTATATAAGTGATGCAAGGAGGGATGGATAACTAGGGCCCAAGGCACTCCCAGCAACCAAGCCAACTTGTAGACAAAACTCAGAAGAAACATACATAGAATGAGAGAGAAAGAAAGCAACACTTTATATTATTTCATCAAACATCATACATGTTAGGTTGTAAGGCCTTCCCGGTTATGGCCATATACATTCAAATCTTTACAGAATAATATTCATACATGCGAGGTCACAAACCTGTGATCCAAATCTTCTAACTCTTCGCTACTCAGAATTGCTACCTAAATCTAAGAAAAGAAACTAAATATATACAAGAGTCAAAAAAAGAGGTTGGCACCCAAAGATCCTAAAGATCCAACATAGGAAACAACATAAACCTAGATTTAGGTCCACATGCATCCCAATGAGAAACCCAAACATTAGTGATGCTACAGAAATTAAATGCACATGTCAGCCAAAAGATCCAACATCCAAAACCAACTTGGTGAGAAAGACTACCAAGCACAGAGACCAATCGGTGAAACCACCGAGAAGTCAAGAAAAACAACCGAGACCCCATCAATAAAGCTAGCTAAGATAAGTAATTGAGAATGAGTGGACAACCAACAAACCTTCAATAGAGAAAATAAGAGCGGTTACTGAGCACTTTACCAAGTAGTCTCCAACAAGCTACCGAACCAAAACAAACATATTTTTTGGTTGATACTGTATTACCAAGAACCAAAGATGCTCCTACATCAGACACCTGGGGTTAAAATAAATGATTCTCTGAATCATAAGTTAGGTACAACCTAAATTGAATCCAACTTATATTGATAAATCTTAGATGAGTCCTCAATCGGTCTCTTTTTCCACTTTACAAGATATTCCATGTAATCCTTTCCTCTTGTACTTATGCCAACTCTCTATTTCAAAATTTTCTCAACTTCTTCTATCTATTTCTTCGAATAATCAATCAGTATTGTCACTTCTTCATCAGATTCCTATTACTCATACAAGTCTAAAATGTTGAATATAGGTGATATATCCATGTCCTCAAGAAATTATATTTCATAAGAATTTTTGTTTTCAAACCTTCTCAATATCTTGCGAGGAACAAATTTCTTCATCTTCAATTTACCACATGTTCCAATAGGAAATATGCCTTTCTTCAAATGAACCATAACTGCATCACCAACTTCAAAAGTCTTATGTCTTCTTGATCTATCAACACTATACTTGTATTTATAGTTACTCTACTCCAACTTATGTTTCACTTCCTCATGGAATGTCTTCATAAACTCAGCAAATTTTTCACCTTCATCACTCCTGTTTTCTTCTCCAGCAATATCTCTCAAGTCTAATATACCTCTTAAGTGTGTGCCATTAAAAATCTCAAAAGGTGTCTTTCCAGTACTTCTATTTACTGAACTATTATATGTAAAGTCTACTTGCACGCTAACATCAAATCTTAGTTACTCGATGTGTCTCCAACTAAGCATCTCAATAAGTTACCCAAACTTTGGTTTACAACCTTTGTTTTTTAATCAGTCTGTGGATGAAATGTAGAACTATGATTCAAATCACTATCCAAATTCTTCCAAAGTGTTTTTAAAAAATAGCTAAAAAACATAATGTCTCAGTCAGAGATGATACTCCTCGGTAATCCATGCAATCTAACAATCTTTTTAAAGAAAACATCTGCTATTAGCACTGCATCTGATGTTTTTCTACATGGGATGAAATGTGTCATCTTGTTAAATATACCCACAACAACAAATATGAAATAATTACCTCTTATTGTCCTTGGTAAGCCAAGAAAGTAATCCATGCTGATATCACTCCAAGGTTTCTCAGGAACAGAAATTGGTGTATACATTCCAGTATTTTGACTTACTCCTTTTGCAACTTGACAAACTCCACAATTTTTTACAAATTTATGAACATCCTTATACAACTGAGGCCAAAAGTATCTTTCCTTAAGTAAACTCAATGTCTTATAAATTCCAAAATGTCCAGCCAAACTACTTCTATGTTTTTTCTTGATCAAATTAGTTCTCATTGATCCTCTCGATATACATAATTGAATACCTTTGAGCAATATATCCTCTTGAATGAAATAGTCTTCAAACTTACTCGGTTGATTTGGTATAGGCTCTCTACACACTCTCCATGGCTCATAAACATTAGGGTCATTTTCATACAATTGCTTCATATCATCAAAACCAATAACCTTAATTCTCATTTAAGTCAACAAAGATCTTCTTCTACTCAATGCATCAGCAAATCAGTTAGAAAATCCACTCTTATTCTTTATCCCAAAAGTGAAATATAATCTACCCATTTCATATGTCCCTGATTCAACTATTCTAACTACCCAAATATGGTAAAGCCTTATGATAACTATATAACACAAATTCACTTGGCATCAAATAATCTCTCCATTTATTCAAAGCTTGAACAATAGCATATAATTCTTGATTATAGACAAAATATTTCATTTTATCATCATTCAACTTTTCACTAAACAAAGCAACAATTTTACCTTCTTGACTCAACACAGCTCCTATTGCACTGCCACTTGCATCACATTCAACTTGAAATAACTTATTTAAATCAGGTAAGGATAATAAAGGTAATTCAACAAACTTTTGTTTCAAATTCTCAAAGCTCTTATCAGCTACATGTGTCCATTTGAATTCTCTTTTACCTCCTATCATTGTCTCAGTCATAGCATTACAAACTGAACTAAAATTTATGATAAAATTTTTATAAAAAGCTTGCTAATCCATGGAATGATCTTACCTCACTCACATAATTAGGTGAAGTCCAATCAAATAGCTTCAACCTTTTCAAGATCCATTTTCAAACCATCTACTGAAATCACAAAACCTAAATACACAAGTTCTTCTTTTACGAAGGAACCCTTTTTCAAATTTATTAGCAACTTTTCCTCTTTCAACCTCTGCAAAACTTTCCTTATAGGCATCAAATGATCTTCTCTAGTATTACTAAATGTCAGAATATCATCCAAGTATACAATCACACATTTATTCAATAATTTCTTCCAAACCTCATTCATTAGCCTCATTAATGTACTCGGTGGATTAGTTAAACCAAAGGGCATAACCAACCACTCATACAAACCTTCTTTTGTATTGAAATTAGTATTCCATTCATCACCTTCTATGATTTTGATCTATTGATATCCACTCTTCAAATCAATCTTGGTAAAATATTTTTCTCCACTCAAACAATCCATTATATCATCCATCCTTGGTATAGTAAATTTATACTTAACTATAATATTTTTGATTGCTCTTAAATTAGTACACATTGTCCACTCTCCATTCTTCTTAGGTGGCAATACAATTGGTATTGCACATGGAATCAAACTTTCTCTAATCAAGCCCTTGGTCGACAACTCATGAACTTGTGTATTAAATTCCTCATTCTTGGTCGATGTCAGTCGGTGTGGTGGCTTATTTGGAAAATGAGTGCTAGGAGTTAGATCCATACAATGATTAATGTCTCTCATTGGTGGAAAACCATTAGTTACATTATCTGAAATAATCTCCTTGTACTCGGTGAGCAATTGCTCAACTTCTTCAAGAACTTTATCTTCTATGTTCATACTCAGTTTGTTAGGAATCAAAGCATAACAAATATCATTCCTTTTCAAATCCTTAACAAACTGTCTACCTTCCAACAAACAAACTTTCACAAATGTACCTATCTCAGCAAGAGATTTTTCAACCAAATGTAACAATATTTTATTCTGACCATCAACCCAAATAGTATATTTGTTCACATTTCCATCATCTATCGCATGTCTATCATATTTCCAAGGTCTACCCAAACAAATATGAAAATAATCCATTGGCATAATATCACACAACACCTTATCATAATACTCTCCAATTTTAAGATTCACAAAACATCATTCACTCACCATTAATTTATGCTCATCTTTGATCCATGAAATCTGATAGTGCTTCAGGTGCTTCATTCTTTCAAACAACAACTTTGTGACCATCTTCTCTGATGCCAAATTCTTCGAGCTACCACTATCAACACTTACCTTCCAAACTTTGTCTGCAACTCTACATCTGGTCTTCAACAAAAATTTCCTTACAAGAACTTGATTAGTATTCTCACTCCATAATATTCTTCTGACGATTAGGTTTCCTTCCTTTTTAGGTTCATTTGGTGAGTCTTCTTGCACCAAATCATTTCTTCTACTACCAAATTTCTTCCTTGCATATGTACACTAAAAAGATATATTTTCTTCTTCACTACAATTGTAACAAGTTCCTTGGAACCCCCTTTTTTCTATATCCACCTTAGTATGAATTACCTGTACCTTTGAATGAACTTCCACCTTTCCACTTGATCTCACCCTTGTCTTCTTCTATCTTTTATTGATGAGATCTACCATTGTCTCCATTAGATCTCCCTGTTTCTCTAGGGAATCTACCCCCTCTTCCTCTTTTCCTTTGTTCACATCATATTCTCAATTTATCCTTATCCTTTAGGGAAAATTGATATGCCTCTTTAATACTCTCCATCTTAATGAAGTTGATCTCATCTTGTATAGAACTTCCTAATCCATTCAAATATATTACCATTCTTTCCACTTCATCTTCAACATTTCTAGATCTGATATCTAACCTGTAAAATTCATCGGTGTAATCTTTTACTGAGCTATCTTTCTACTTCGAACTTTTCATTCTTCTAACTATGTTAATATGGTAGTCACAAGGTAGAAACTTTCCTTTCAGCTTGTTTATCATTTTATCCCATACATTGATCTTGTCTTTACCCTTCTTCTTCTAATCCAATTGCAGATGCTCCCATGACAAGGATGCATGACCTTTCAACTTTGTACTTGCAATATTTACATTTATTTCCTCTTATACATTCTCATACTTAGTATTTATCCATCTTGGTTATCCAGTCTATCAACTCATCCGAATAAAAATTTTCACTATACTCAGGAGGATTAAAATGAGATGTGGAATTCAAACTTGTCAATGCTCACAAGAATCTCTCTTCTTCCTTATCCATCATAGGTGCAGGAGTGACTTCTCCTTGCACTTCTTCAACTTCATCATCACTAACATCCTCAAGATGTCTTCCTCGGTGCTAGGTTGTCTCGATAGATTACAATCTTGTAGCAATCTACCTTAGCATATAAGCTAGACCTAGATCTTCATTTCCTCTCCAATGAAACATCTTGAAACCCTCTAAAATTGTAGGTCATATCGCAGTCTATATACCTACAAGAAATCCTTCATCTATCCCTGAATTGGGGAATCTTGTGATCTAATTGACTTGTAAGATGATGATGTTCTCGTATATTTATCTAATGAGGTGTAGTTAGATCATAAATAATAGGGCTTCTCATTGGGTTTGTGTTTGTAGTAGCACCCACATAGGAAAGCTATTTTTGATAATTCTTCTAAAGGTGTCTGCAAGAAGGATCAAGAGAAGATTAAATGTGTTGGGTATTTGTTAGTGGAATATGAGGTTGTGAAACTTATTAATGTTAATTTCTTCCAATATCTGTAATTATTATTCTCTCTTGTAATGTTAGGGAGATGAATATAATCCTTCAAAAAAATGCTCTTGATGATTTGGTTTCATCTCATTCTCCAGATTTTTTTTTTTTTTCAGGAGATGAAGCTTTGTATTGATCTAATGCTTCAGTGTGGTCCTACTATTTAGGGATTTGGTCAATGTTAATGTATTGGAGTTGTGGGTTCCTCTAGAGGGTTTTTCCTTATTTGGGATCTGAGGAATATTGTTCTGCATTGGTGGATCTCTAGCCCCTTTTCTCTTTCTTTGGTTGCTTATAGTTAGGAATTAGCTGAGTGTATTTTGGTTACTATTGTTTATGCCCTAATAGATTTCAAAGCAAAAGCCTTTATTTAGTCCTATATTCAGTATGTTAGAGAGACGACTGCTCTTCTTCATTTGGTTGTCATTGGTGAATTTAAATTCAATTTTATGTCTAGAGGAGAAAATGAGGGGTTGCCTCGATTTGGTCCTTCCATTTTGATCTTTTGTGATAATGTGGACCACTTTAATTTAATTGGTATCAAAAAATCTATTGGAAACTTTACTTGGAATAATAGGAGTGGTGTAGAGGCCATCTATGAGAGGCTGGATAGGTTTCTTGTTTCCTGCTTCTAGGTTGGTCATAGTCTGAGTACTACTTCTAAAATTATTGATGGCAGAGGATCTAATCATTGGCCTATCAAAATTTTATCTTTTACTATGTTAATTACTAGAAATCCTCCTTTTAAGTTCCAGATTATATGGTTGTAAGACCCTTCCCTTTTTTACTTAATGGACCAGTGGTGGAGAGATGGAAGCCTTTCTTAAGGTACTCATATGTATTTCTTTGTAAATAAAATGTAATTTGAAGAGGAATCTTAAAAAGTAGAATAGATCATGCTTCAGTGTCCTTGATGTTATTAAGAGGAATGATTAGGATTTCATTGGTGCTATCACTCATCAAATTTGTGATCTTGGATTCTCTAAGGACTTGGGCAGAGCCGAGTCAGAAGGTGTTGGAGAATTGGATGAGTGGGAACCTAGGAAGGCTTTTTTTTGAAGCAGAAGGCCTATAATGAATAGCTTCAGGAAGGGTATCAAAATAAATTTTTTTCCATAATTTGGCATAGGATCATCATAATAAGAGTTACATATCCTCTTTGGTTAATGTTTATTGGGGATCATTTCACTTCTATGGAAGATATGTCATATGAGGCCACTTAATATTATGTTGCACCCTATACAAAAGATTCAACTACTGCTAAGGATCAGGAGAATCTTATTTTGGGTTGCATACCTTCTCTTGTTACAAATGAGATGAATGAGTCTCTTATGCATCCAATCTCTTTGTCAAAGTTGGAGGAGATTGTGTTTGGGATGCATAAGGGTAAGGCTCGAGGCCCAGATGGATTTCCAATGGAATTCGTTTAGGAGTTTTGGGATATTTTCAGTTTGGACTTATTGGTAGTGGTCCATGAATCTTACTATAGAAAATAAATTCTTAATGCTATGAATTATACTTTCCTTTCTCTTATTCCTAAATAGGATGGTGTTAATCAGCTAGAATTTTTTAGGCCTATTCATTTATGTAATATTATCTATAAAATTATTACCAAGATGATTTTTGAGAATCTTAACCCTTGGCTTCCCATAATAATCTTTGATTTCTAAGGAGGTTTTGAGGTAGGAAGACAAATTCTTGGTGGAGTGGTAATGGCTTCAAATGATATTCACTCTATGGAAGTCTCCAAAGAGAAATCTATTTTCATCAAACTTTATATGGCCAAAGATTATGACTAGGTTAAGTGGATCTTCTTGCAAAATATTTTTTTAGCCTTTAGTTTTAGCTCGAGGTGGGTTTGCTGGACTATGAGTTGTGTCACTTCCAAAGTTGTCTCTATTATTATCAATGGAGCACCTTCAATTTTATTTGGAGCTTGCAGGGGTCTTTGCCAAGAAGTTTCTCCCTCCTAATTTATTTATTAGTGTGACTAAAGGCCTCCATAAATTTATCAAGCCTCATGTTTCCCAGTGTATGATTCAAGGCTAGACTTGTGGTCATGGGTTGTCCAAGGTTTTTCATCTTTAGTTTGTGGATTATACTTCTCTTATGGGAATTTCTAGAATTTAAGAAGAAAAATCCTTTAGGCGGGTGCTGGATATCTAGTTAATTGTTTTAGGATAAAATATTAATGATCATAAGTCTTGCATTTATTATATCAATTCCCCAAAATCTATTCAGAGGAGGATTGCTTCCATCTTCAGGTTCCAAATTTGGTCTCTCCCCTTGTTGTTTCTTGGCAATCAAGGCCAATGTGGCAGGACTTGATAATTTGATTAGAAATGTTAATTAGTATACTTATTGGTGGTTTTCCACTACTCCTAGGGTTACCCTTCTTCAATCTATTATTTAGGCTCTTCATATTTATAGAATTGTTGTTGAGGAAACTCTAGTTTATTTTCTTAAATAATTTGATGCTCTCTCAGGACAATTTCTATGGAGTGATAATTTGTATACTTATAAGGGGATCCTTGTTCAATTTTATTTTATGTGTCATCCAAGGAAGGAAGGGGGTCCTTGATCTTTGATCCACTATCTTAAATTGGCAAGCTTTAGCTGCCAAAGAATACTAGAGATGATGTACAAGTCAAAATCATCTTTGGACTCAAATTCTAAGGCATAAGTATTTATCTTGTTTTGATAAGGTGGATGCTAGTCGAAAAATTTGGAAGGTAGGGGATCTATGATTTGACACACTCTAAACTAGGGCATAGCTTGTTAAGAAGGGCCTTTTTTGGATCTCTCATCTGGGCTCTAAAGCTTTTTTTTTGTTAGATTCTTCGAAGGGTAATCCTCTTCTTCTTTCCATGTATTTGCATTTGTAGGCTCTCTATGATAGGTTTTTGGTATCTAATTAGAATAATGTTATGCATTATAAGTGTGTTCGAAATATAGTCGTACCTATGGGGTTAAGATGGAAGGACCCTTATGGTTGATTTTGAACCACTTGTTCAAAGGAGTATCAAAATAAGTTGGCTCAGATTCTTGCTTCTAGGCAATGTAATTCTTTGGTTGGGTAGGATTATTTAGCGTTAGGAATTACCTTGATGGGGAAATATTCTATTTGTGGAGGTTATTCTAAGATTCTTAGATAGATGTTTGGAGATATTTAGGTTCCTTGGCCAAAGTGCAACTTTCTCCCATGGTTGGTTACTCATAATTGGTTTCTTACTTGGAATAATTTATGCAAGAGAAGCTTTGAGGGTCCCTCATTGGGCATTTTTTGCTACTCAGATGTGGAATCTATCTAATCTTTTCTTTTAGTGTTCCTTTGCTAAGGAGATTTGGCACTTAGGGTGGGAAATCTAGGGTCAATGTCGTTTGCATGTTTCTTCTTAGCTGAGTTTTGAGCCCGTTTACGGAGACCCACTATGAGGACCTCTTTCCTTTAGGTCACCTAGGCTATCAGTCCCTCTTTTATCATTTGACATATTTGGTTTGAGAGGAAGCGTAGGATGCTTCAGGATAGCAAGATGATCTTTAAGCATTTTTGGTAGAAAAATGTTCACTATCTTTGGGAGACTGTTTTTGGAAAGTGTGACTTTTCTAGAGGTGTGAATACTGTGGATGTTGATATATGTACTCAACTTACTTTTCCTCTTCAAGGAGGTGCTCCACAAAATTTTAGTTAGGTCATGACGAATAGATGTAGACACCCTCTACAAAAAATGAACAGGGAGGGTCATTGGACCCCTCTGTCGCAAGGAGTTTTCAAAATTAACACTAATGGTTCTTTCCGTGGGAATCATGGTCATGCAGGTATCAGTGGGGTTGGTCGTGATAGTTTTGGAGACATCCAATTTATTTTTTCTTTTTATAAAGGTCTTCAAATGAATAATCTTATGGAGGCTCTACCCATCTTGTCTGATGTTGAGCATAGTTGTGCTCTTTGTTGGAGAAAGATCTTCTGCGAGTCTTATTCTCAGGTGGTGGTGTCTTTTCTTAATAGACAATAATTGGATGGTGTTGGTTGGCACTAACAGTTAATTATTAGATATATTCTTTGGTTGTGTGGATCTTTAGATTTTGTTGTTTTTAGGCACATTCCTAGAGAGTGGAATGGGGTTGATGATTGTTTAGCCATATCAGATTCTAATCAAATGTATGCTTGGAATATTGTAGATAATTCAATTAGCTCCCAAAATGGGTACTTTGTTAGATCATTTGGTGCACAACGACATGGCTCTTTATGTTCCATGTCTTTCTTCTCTTTATCTTTCTTGTACTTGAATAAAATTTTTAGCCCTCTTTTAGTTACATAAATAACTTTCGAATATTAAATTTTACAAAAATTACTTGATACTTTTTCATTTACATTTAATTTACCTCATTAATGTAGAAAAAGTCCATTACCATAACATATATTATGCATAGTGAGAGCTTGGATTTTTTATTTGTTATGTTCGTCATCAATTCAAAAAAGGCATCATTTACCATTATATAAAATTTAAACACAAACAAAGACTCCTCTCTTATCAAGATTTGTTCATAAATACCATTTGAATAGTTTAAATTCTTGACTATCACCATTCCAAGGAGAGACCTCAGATAATAAAATGAAACCCATACAATGGTAGTGTGTGTGTGTGTGTGTGTGTGTGTGTGTGTGTGTGTGTGTGTGTGCGCGCGTACATATATACATACGCATGTATACATGCGCTCTCTATTTTTTCTGATAAATAGTAGCCTTTCTATTAAAGTATAATATAAAGTACATATTCACAAAATAAAATTATTGACATTAAATATATAACTGGTATTGAACATCAAATCAAATAATTCAGCAGTCCAATATATATTTTTACCATTTTAAGCAAATGACCTCAAATTACAAGACATACAAGGTGCAGGTTCATTACAGCCTAGAGAGGTTGGTGTGCATATGCACCGTTACCTACATCATGCTAGACGATACACAGAAAATTTGAGTCTCTTTAAAGAAAATATCTAGATAAAACTATACACTCCAAAATATAGTTTGTATAATACAATGGAAAGGAATAGTTAAAATATCGGAAAAGTCACCCCATCCAATTCAGAAACGTCAGTGATTTAGGTGAAAAGCCAAAGTTGGAAATCGCTAACGCAAAACATGCCACAAGTAAGTTATGGATCCACAACCAACTTTTCTACGCTGCAATAGTCTCCATTGTTTTGTACGGTGATGCTTTCAAATTCACTTGGCTTTATTTTTGCATTTTACCGATTCCAAGCGATTTATTTCGCTGATCTTGAAGATTCAAATTCCGTATCCTTGCAAAATTTTTTTATTAATGAGACTGTTTTAAAAGTACATGACTGTGATATAATGTAAATTTTTTTTTTTAATCAGATTTATTTGAATAAGTGTTAAAATTTCTTTTCAAAAGATCAAAGACTTCCTGTAATGTAAAAATATCTTCAAATTTCGAATCCTTCCAATATATTGAAATAATTTTATATTTGCATAGAAGATACATTATAATTCTAAGTTAGTAAAATGCATTTAAAAAAAAAAAACATTTTATTGTTTTATGTCAAAGCGTGACACTAAGGTCACTCATATTTTAAAACAAATTTATTGTTTTAGGTTTTTATGAGAGATCTTATTTGAAGTATATTTTTATCTATGCCCGTTTTTATTTCAATATTTAGAAAATTATTTAATTTTTCAAAGAATATTTTGGTTTGCTACTAAGTTTGCCAACATCTTAATATTTTGGGATTTTGTTTGAGAAATATCCTCTTATTTTCTTCCAATTTTTACAATTGTCTTATTCGATTTTCTAATATTTCTTGTTAACTTTCAATTGATTGTTCATTATCAATATTTTTTTTATTACTATTGAATGTGGTGAGTATTTGTTGTAATATGTATCTCATTTATTCTATATAGGTACTTTCTGATTAAAAAAATCAATATATAAATTATATTTATTAATATATAATATGTTATTGCATTTATCTATATATACATATGTATAAGGGTAAACTAAGAGTTTCCATCATATATTGGAGGATAAAAATTTTAATGATTTTTTAAAAAAGTTTTTTTTTAAAGAAGTAGAGATATTATATTGCTTTTTTTTATTTATTTATTTATTTTTTTTTATTTTTTTTATCAGTAAACGGCCGAGGCCATGATTTTCTTATATTAATTCTCAATAAATTTACATTTTTTCTCCGTTCATGCAGGCACCTAGTAGGAAAGAATGGGGAAGAAAACCTCCAGTCTGGCCTGGGACATTAGTCCAGAAAATATTATCAAGTATAGAATTCCTACAAGCGTAGGTTTACAAACTCCCTTTGAGGGAGATGAGAAGGGAATTCCCTTTCTAATACAAGTTAGTGGAGGCATTCCTCCATGATTCATAACATGGTTTTTTTTATTATAACTTTGATTACATCGCTCTTATATATCGAGCTGATGGGCATACCCATCTTTTACAATGCATAAATATTGTTCGATGTTTCATATTCTAATTCCTTATCTTTTTGGAAATAATGTATCTTCTTTTTCTTTCAACTATCCTTTTGTGTAGTCGTGCCATTGCTTTTTCTTGCCATTGCCTTTTATGTTTTACCCTCGCATTGATGTGTTCTCAAGCCTTCTTACGTTTGTTTCTTCTTTTATGAACTATTATACTTTCCCTGTAAACCTGCAAAAT
>MU224984.1:1474598-1484705 GCA_018584345.1 Thuja plicata
CCCCAAAATGGGAGACGTCAACAAACCTGCTGGCATGGACTAGTGAACCGAGTGCATGGCGACATGACAGTGGAAAAGAGATGGTGCCCAAGAGGCAGGGGAGATCTGGGTGGTCCCCCAAAAAAACTGATGAGGATCAAGCTGGATGGGAGCACCTTTCAGCACAGAGCACACACGGTTGGGGGCGAGTACCTTTGAATGTCAACAGACCAGATATGTAAGGTGAGGCTGATATTGGGAGCGCTGACAAAGGCAATGACATCATGGAAGAATAAGTAGCGGCAAGACATTTTAACCCCCTTTTTTTTGTTGGTGAATGAAGAAATGTAGCTAAATCTATACATATTGTAATAAAAAAATATAAAAATGTTTTAGAAAGGGTGTATGCATGGGAGGTAGTTTTTACTCCATTTTGTATGCAAATCACACCTAGATTATTATTCGAATGATTATTAGGTTGTAAGTAATGGGATGAGGCTAGGTTTTCTTACTAATTCTTTCCTAGCTGACCTTTTGAATCAGATATTAATAAAATATTATAGTGGCACTGCCACTTTTGCCTAAAAAAAAAAAAACATTGAAAGGTTGTGTTTTAGGGAAGAGGCACAAATAATATTTTACTATTATTGTAGCATTGTAAATTGTATACAATTCCTACGATGTCTTATTCCATGCTTAGCACCAATTTCAATGTCTCCTCATTCTTTAATACATTATAGGAATTTGTTATGTATGTAATTAATTTAATTATTATTTTTATTTATCACATCATGCATACATAGGCCCTATTTCAATGTGGTTTGCCTTTTGTATATATTTTAATTTTAAACCTCAATTATGTGCACATTTTAGGCATCCCCATATTACCATTGATCCTCAATATAATTTTAAACCCTGATTGGTTGGTATAGGGATTCCTGTAAAGAACATGACAAGATAGGTCACTGCATGACATGGGAGGTATCCCATACCATTTAAAATTGGCCCAAGTTTTAATTTAATAATAGTCTCCTTATTTTAGCAAGATATTCAAAACTCCATCATCCTCCTTGTATTTTTTTATCCTTGAAATGTTTTTGTGAGACATAAAGCAAGGCTAACTCCCTCATTTTGGATCTAATAAATCTCATACTAATGTCATTCAATTCAATAAATCCTTCAATGAGCATTCAAGAGATCAATAATTTCAAGCATTCAAGGTATTTCATCCCACCATATCCTTCATCTTGTGGCAGGCTGAGCTAAAATAATCATTATGCAAACATGTCTTATGTGATGTCCTTTTAGGTTTTTGTAGAGTCTTGTTGTAACATCAACACTTATGATCTCATTTCAAGCACAATTACATCATTCAATGTATAATACATTTTATTATCTTATTCAAACATATGCTGCTAATAAAATGCTTCCATTTTCAAGAATTTATGTTTATATTCCAAGGTTAATTCATCTATATCCATTGCTCCAACATTTATTTGATGTATGCCTTGTCTTACCACAATGATTGCGTGTAGGTTTGTTGTTCCTTTGAGCTCCTTGTGAGGATTCACCTTGTTCAGTATAACCTAATCTAGTATGTTCATGATGTCTGAGTTCTATTGCATTATACAAGCTAGTTTGTAAATTCATCATACTTTAATTTGTTTTCTTTTCATTATTGAGGTCATTCTGTAGTATTTCATTTTCTGTCCTTAGATTGACAACTTCTTGTGTTTCATTGTTGAGTTTACTTACCAAATCAGTTTGCTGAATTGACAAGTGTTGAATTTCATTTTATTTTTCTACGAATCTTGTACTCAACAATATTTTATCTTCTTGTGCTATATTTCTGTCATCTTCTTCTTTTTTCTTTAGTTCCATGACTTCACATATTTTGATTGAGTGAACTTCCTATTCTCTCTTCAATTTTCTGACTTCTTCATGTAAAGATAGATTCTTTGCAATCAAGTCTTCAATGGCTGCATTAGCTTCTATCTTTGCCAAATTCTTCAATTCTTTCTTCTATATAGTTCTTGTCATTCATCTGCACTGCCAATTATTTTCTTCTCTTTAGAAAAAGAGAGAGGTGATCCTTAAGTATTATGATCTAATCCATGGCCACTTTAAGATCTATCTTTTCATTATTAATGGCTTTCTCCAGTTTGTAGGTTTCCATATCTTCTGATAAGAGAATATAGATAAGACAACTGATGCTTTGATACCAATTTTTGGAATTATATGATGTGCCTAGTGATTGAGAGTCGGGGGGGGGGGGGTGAATCAAGAACCAATAAAACTTAATCCTTTTAATCCACACTTAGATTAACTTATTTGTTTACATGTATATAAATTGAAAGTAAAGAATCATACAGAACACATAACACAATATTTGGTTACCTAGAAACCTTCCAAAAGAAAGTAAAACTGGGGTGGGGATGATACCCACAAGATTTAGTACTGCAGTATTAATTTAGCATGTTAAAGCTTACAATGATCACTTCTAATGGTCTACCTTGTTAGGAGCATAGAAAGGACTGTTAGGTCCACCTTGTTAAAGGATTTTTTACAATACAATAAGTAATGCAACTCAGTTAAGAGATTTAAAGAAAGGACTATTAGGTCCACCTTGTTAAAGGATTTTTCTGATCCACCTATGAGAATGAACCAGTTGATGATCTGCTATGTGCAACAGTGATTGCTGAATAAGATCCTTTGAATATAACTGATCATCTAAATGTGATAGATAAGACTCTGCTGTCCTAAATACTTTTTCACTTAAATCAAACTGCCATTCGCATGCCTTATGCATACATAATCATATTCATTATCTTCTCATATATTCTTCATATCATAGTAGATAAAACAAACTATCTTACATATATATCTTTATCCAACAAATAACTCTATAAGTCAGCTTACAATAAACAAAATTATATTTAACAATATATGCAAAGTTGGCTTCAAACTATCAATCGATTCCAATAGACTACTCGGGTGATAAACTGTCACTCGGGTGATGCTGATCACTCGGGTGACACTGTATACTTGGGAAACACTGAATACTCAGGCAACACTGAATGACTAAGTGTTTTGACACTAATTGACAATATGTCTTTCCATAAGGTCTACACTTGGTGCCATAATGAGGGTCATATTGGTAAGTTTTTCAAGTTCTTCATTTTTATTTCTATGTCATTATTATTATTTTTTTTATCTTTTGTATCTTCTATGAGATCATTATCTCGATATGGCCAAAATGATAATCAATAGGCTCGAGGCCTTGGCTGAAGCAAATTCTCATGCTAGTGAATAATTTCAAGTTATTCATGACAAGATAATATTAGAAGTAGTTGAAAACCTTTTGAATAGGCTCAATAACTAGGCAAATATTTAGGAGAAAATTCAAGAGTTCTGAGATTTTTTTCCCTCTAAGGAGGAAAAGAAAGAGATCCTATGTGTCAATGCTAAAATTAAAAGCAACCAAGAGGACCTGAGAA
Source organism: Thuja plicata (assembly GCA_018584345.1). Taxonomy (NCBI): domain Eukaryota; kingdom Viridiplantae; phylum Streptophyta; class Pinopsida; order Cupressales; family Cupressaceae; genus Thuja; species Thuja plicata. The sequence continues at coordinate 1,478,075 of MU224984.1, forward strand.
GAAATTTTAAAGTGGTGGTTGCTTTTAGTAAATAACTGATGGCCAAGGCTTTTGGCTCACTTCATATTCTTCAAGATGAATTAGAGCATAATAAAGATAAATGGAAATGGAATGATATAGTGTATGGCTTGGTGATGGAGGTTGAGATTACTCTAACCCTTCAATAATGTAATAAAAAGGGATCATTTTTTTTAATCTATTGAAGGAGCTCAACTAGGAGTGGAAGACTATTATGTGCCCTTCTCTTTAGGATATGCTTTTGTGGGCATTTTTAAAAATATTTTTAGCTTCTTATTTGATTTGTTTTTGGTTTTTTTTTTTTTTTTTTTCTAATTGCTTAGCTATTATTTTGTAGGGTGGTCTCATCCTTGTTAGTCCCCTTGTCTTCCGCATTTTTAGTTTCTTATATCAGTTTTGGACCTCTCCCAATTTATCTAAGAAAAATATGATATTCTTTAGCCTTGTTTTGATTTTATCAATAGAAAAGCTAAATCCCTAATGAATGTTATTTATCTTGGCTTAAATGAACTTGATAAAAATTAAATGGTGTATCACATGTTAAGTCCTTAAAAAAATGGAGCTACATTGCATGAGCATATTCTAAAAATTATGAATATATTAAATTAGGTGGAAAATTTTCATTCTTCTTTCCAAATTGATTACTTTTATTTTATATATGACATAAAGAAATATGAAACATGTTTATGGATCAATCACAATCAAGTGAAAAATTACTCTTAATTTTATAGAATACATACATAGAAAATCATCATATCTTACCTTATCATTAGTATTTTTAGTAGAATTACAAACTTCTTAGCCTTGAAATGTTAGCCAATAGGATATTACTCTTGCACATACTAAAAAGAAAACATAGTGATTTAAAAAAAAATCAACTTTCTAAGCTTTTAAGATCAACCTTAGCATTAACTTAGTTAGGTTTCAATTAGGTTTGATGCAAGATTATTTTATTTTGTTTATTATCAGATTATTTGATGTGTTAGTTAATCTTCTCTAAATGTATTTCTTTATTTTATAAAACTATAATTTGATAAATATATATATATTTTTTTGGCAAAACTGGACAAGTCCGTTATAATTTTATTAATAGAACTACTTTGGAAAGGCTCCACGAGGAAAGAAGTAGTAAGAAAACCTCCCATCTTTGCCAACATAATCAGAAAAGATACGAGACTGAGTCAAAAATTCTATCACCTTACAAACATACGAGAAGCAATGAGTTGAAAACCCCATAATCCACACCAAACTACCCAATAAAAACCTATACCCACTATACATATCGACTGCACTACTATCGTAAAAGTGTAACCCCCAGAATGTAAAAATCTAGTGAAAGGGTTATCTAAACATAGATAGACATGGCCCGGTTAGGATTATCACCTAAAAACACAAACGAAGGAAACCCAAAAAAATACCCCAAAAAAACTTATATTATTGAGCAAACATCATATCAACCCCTGGGCTTAAACAAGCCATGGTAGTGGTAGGGACACCTGCAAATGTGTCGAGATGACACATAATCTAGAGTGGCCGACTGAGAGTCTGCAGGAGCATCGTCATGTGGTGGGCGGAGGGAGCATCTACTACATCATCTTGCGAGAATGCCATAATAGTTGTCATGCTATCAAAAAGGGTGTATACATCCACCATTGTAGATGCAGGGATAAACTCGACCAGGTTCACCGTGCTCTGCCTGGAGGAAGCCAAATCCCTATCTATCATGCCAATCTTGAAAGCGTCGTACAACTTGACATAAGCTATATCCTTATCCAGCCTACTAGGTGCGAAGAGGCCATTGACCCATGCTTGCGAGTCCTGTAGATCATACCCCAAAACTGCTTTGTGAATCTCCTCTGCCAAAGCAAAATCTTGCTTAACCACTTTCGCAGCCATCTCCATGAAGGGAATATAATCTTGTGACATATCATAGAAATTTGAAAGATAAATTGATAAAACCTACAAATGAAAGATGCTCCTAGTGGAACACAAGAACAAGACATTTCCCCCAATAACCCTGCAAATAGCATCGACATTGGTGTCTGGTAGCAGTTTGAAGATGACTCGCATATGGTGGGAGATATAGTCATCAGGGATCGGGCACTCCCATTCATGCATGGGGAGAAAAATGTGCAAGTTTAAGGCCATGTAGTCCATAGCATCTTAGAACTATACCTGGAAAAAACAACTGAGGAAAATGAGCTATGCTAGAAAGCTGAGACCAGAAGAAAATCCCAAAAGAACTGAATAACACTCGTAAAGAGGTTGTGGTTAGAATAATGAATGAACTGCCACCCATTCCCATGAGTGGTGATGCATCCATCAGTCTGTGACATCTCGGCAACTGAGTTATTGCAACCCAAAGAAACACCTCAGCATAGAAGTGAATACACAACATCGGCAAAGTACAAAGCAATGTGAAAAACCCATAAAAATGTACTACCACACGCTACTGGGTGATGTCAAAAGGCCCAATTCCCCTAATGAGGAAAAAAGGATGTGTTCATTCCCAATGTGCCAAATTGGGAGGAAATCCTGACAACAAGTGCATAATGAAGTCATGTGAGGTGTGAGTAACCACTGATTAGACACGAGAGCACGTGGATTCCTTGCCAAATTAAGTTAGAGAAAAATTATCCTCCAAATTGACTTCTTTTACCACCCATTTATGTCCCAATTCAGAATTAAGGGATCTCATCAGTGTATCATTCTCCCACAAAAAGGAGCTACTAACCAAATTGACCCCTTTATTAGCAAGCCAATCTACCAAACTATTAGCCTCCCTATAGCAATGTGAGATTTTGAATTCTAAAAAATGTGTGAGCAGGTTCATCACATCCTAGAGAATATACTGAATTTCCCAGCTGGGAGAGCATTGGATGGAGAGAGCCAAGGTGATGATTTGGGAGTCACCCTCAATGTGAAGGTATTGAACACTAAGTGTTACAGCTAGAGATATGCCCATAAAAAGAGCCCAGGCTTCCGCTATGTTGTTGGAACCATTAGGAATTTTCGCACATGATGCTTTTAACACTTTTAAATTTGAGTCACGCAGGAAAAAACCTACCCCGGAAGCTCCTAGGTTTCCCTTTGAGGCCCCATCAAATTTAATTTTCATGAAGGGGGATCAGGGGGCTCCCACTTAACATCCCTCCGAAGATCATCTTTACATTGTTTCCCAAAAAGAACACCTTTGAATGCGATGACAATGGCAGACCAAGAATTCATAATCCTTGAATCATGGGAGGAAAACGTGGAGGAGATAAACTTAGAGCAAAGTGAATATGAGTTGACCATCTCAGCTATCAATTTTTCAATTGTGATACACACTTTATCCACCGAGCATTTTTCCTTTCTGAATATTTGTTTGTTCCTTTCCTACCATATTGACCATGTAATAGCTACAAGAGAAATTCTCCAAATGTGAGCAAAGAAAGAGTCTTCTTGCAAAAGAGGCCATTGTTCTAGAATTCCAACAAGGGTTGCTGATAATGGGCGTTGCTAGCCCAATCTACGAAGAATCCAGTACCAAATATCTTGGGCAAAGGCGCAAAATGCAAAGAGGTGATCCAAATTTTCTTGTTTATCATCACATATAACACACTTAAAAGAATCTGATATACCCAGCCTGCATAGCCGATCACTGGTAAGATTTCTCTTAAGAATGGCCAACCAAAGGAAAGATCCTGCTTTTGAAAGGACAACTGGATGCCAGCAGAATTTGAAGAGGTTTGCATATGGATGTGGAGAAGAGCCAATAAGGGATTTTTATCCCAATTTAACAGAGTATCTACCCATAGGGCCGAAAGACCAAATGATCCTGTCAGTCTTCATGTTGATATGCAAAGTACGCTGACACAGAATGGCTGAAAGTAAGTCTCTTTGATCCTGAGGAATATCAATTTGAGAGAAGTTTTTCTGCAAAATCTCTGCTCCAAGAGCTGCCAAGGATCGCACAAAATAACCTCTAACCTTCATCCCATATTGTTGCTAGAGGAGGATCTTGGTAGAAGGAAGAATGCCCGTGACAAAAGCAATGTGGGGGAGACCATTCCAAAAGTCATCCTAGAAATTTGCTTCCTCCAAAGAGTTGATGATCCAAGATAGATGTGGCAGAATGAGCCTTCTACACTTCATAACAAAATCCCACATAGCCTCGATCCTAAAGGAGGATTCATAATAGTAAAAATTCAAGCTGGGTTATCCCCATCCAAATATTTCAAACAGATGATCCTGGCCCATAGGAAGCTTGGGTTTTCATAGTACTTCCAGGAAAGTTTAGCACCAAGGCTAATGTTCCTCTCATGAATGTTCTGTAATCCCACCCCTCCATCATCCTTAGGAAGTGTTATCTTATCCCATGAAAATAGAGGAATTTTTGAGACCTTGTCTAAATTACCTTTCCAAATAATGTCCTTGAGGCTTCTTTTGATTTTGTCTATAACTACCCTGGGAGCCAACAATACAGACATGATGTAGTTTTGTATGGAAGAGAGAACTGATCTGACAAGCAAAATTCTCCCTAATAGAGAAAGCCATCTGGCCTTGCAAGAAGCGATCCTCTTCGATATGGATCAGATTATTGGGTCCCAAAAGGAGGCCTTGAACATATCTTGGAAAAGGGGAATTCCCAGATACTTGTTCGCGATATGGGCAACCTCAAAGCCCAACAAATTTGTTGTATCTCCCTGAATATTCTTAGGTAGATTGAAGAAGAAAATCTGTGACTTCTTGATGTTGAGATTCTGGCCTATGAGATCACAATATTCCCAAAGGGTATCTCTAATAACTATGGCCTCCTAAATGGAGCCGTTTACATATAAAAGTGAATCATCAGCAAATAATGTATGTGTAATAAAGATTATGAGTGGTGGAGCGAAATGCCTGTCAGCGAACCCTGAAGCTGTTTGAAGGAAATTAGTCTGCTCAACCCTTTAGCCATGATGATGAAGAGAAAAGGGGAGAGTGAGTCCCCTTGACGAATCCCTTGGGAAGATGAAAAAACCCGCATGGAGACCCATTGCTAAGAACAAATAATTTAGCTCCCGTAACACAAGCCATGATCCATTTAATCCATTTTTTGTGAAACCCCATTTTGAGCATCACTTTTTTGAGATAATCCTAGCTAACTCTGTCATACGCCTTCATCATATCTAGTTTAAGGATCATGGCTTTGAGGCTTTGAACCTTGATATAATGTATAATTTTGTGTGCCATGAGGGCCCCTTCCACCGTGTCCTTCCCTGGAACAAAGCCACCCTACTATTCTAAGATGATCTTCGGTATAATTTTACCAAGGCAGACTAAGATTGATTTGGTAATAATTTTGTAAATGGTATTACACAGTGAGATTGGCCTAAAATCTAAGAAGGAATTGTGATGAGCGTCTTTAGGAATTAATGTGAGAAAGGTGTTATTGAAAGGCTTAAACATGTAGTCCAGTGTCGCCTTGATTCCTCCACTGCCTCAAAGATGTCACATTTCATAAATTCCTAGCATTTCTGAAAGAAGAGAGGAGTAAGGCCATTCGAGCCTGAGGCTTTGTTTTCCTTCATAGCAAAAACTGAAGATTTAACCTCATCTAATGTGAAGGGGTGCATCAAAAATTTGTTATATGCTTCGGATATCAATTCTGGAATGAAGTTGAGGTCGGGATCAATAGGCAGATCTGAGCTGACTGGACGGCTAAGGAGGCAACTGAAGAATCAGGCAGCCTCCCCCTGGATATCCTTTCCAGCCTTTAAAGTACTACCATTCACATCCTTGATTTGGAAAATTGCATTTTTTTGCCTCTTAATTTTCTCCGAAGCATGAAAGAAAGTCGTATTTTGGTCCCCTTCAGACAACCATAACTCTGTCGACCGTTGTCTCCAATAGGTATCCTCTCTGAAAAGGATTTCTTCTAGTGTTTCTTGGATGACTTTTTTAGTATCATATACCTGTTGTGTCAATCCATTATGTATTATGTGTTCATTCCACGCATCCAATTGGCTTTGAAGACTATGTTTTTCTGCAAATATATTCCCGAAGCTAAGTTGATTCCATTCCTTAATTTTTGCCTTTATGAATGTCAGCTTGTTTGCTAGTTGAAACATTTTGTAACCCTCAACCACCGGGCATTGAGACCACCAAGTCTGGAGTAGCTGGAACAACTGAGGATCCCTAAACCACATCCGTTCAAATTTTAAGTAAGATCTTGGTTTAAAAGATTTGCTGCCCAATTCAATTTCTAGTGATACTGCGAAGTGGTCCGACCCTGTTATGGATGAGATATTAGACTGGCAGTTGCCATTAGACATTAACCATTGTGAATTAAGAAGGAATCTATCTAGACGTACTCCCACAAAATGAGTACCCTTCCTCTAGTTAGACCACATATTATATATAAATACGTAGATAAATATATTAGTTACTATTTTATTAAACATTTTGTAAATATCTACTAATTTGTAGATTAATTTTAATTCTCAATATTAAAAAAATTTTAAAAATTCATTATCAAGATTAAAAAAAAACATGATAAAAGACATCACTAAATAGACTTGAACATAAAATTGTCTTTGTTATTTATTTTTCTTAATTGTATTTACATGAAAATCAAAACCCTGCAAAA
>MU224984.1:1507978-1548430 GCA_018584345.1 Thuja plicata
TGTTGAAAGACCCCATTGACAAGAAAGCTGACAGATATGGAACCTATGAAGAAGTTAAAGAAAAGATCAAGCATGGTATAGTGATACCTAAGGCCATAAGGAAAACAAAGAAAATGATTGGGGAGTTATCATAGAGATTTGAAATTGAAGATGAAGAAGAAGAAACAGAGGCATCACCCTCAATTGAAAAGAAGAGGAAACAACCAGAGGCTAATCCCTCACCAAGTGGAAGGAGCACAAGGGCCTCAGTAAGGGTAAAAGAAAAGGAACAAGTCAAGACACCCATGCCTAGAAGGAACACATATATGAGGAGTAAGAAAAATGTTGTAAGGCCAAGAAGAAAATTAAATCTTCAAGTTGAAAGTGAAACAAAAATAGAGGAGACTGAGGCACCCAAAGTACCACAAAAGGCATCGAAACCAACTCTTGATGAATCCATCGATTCATAATAAAACATGGAGGTTTTTCTAGAATAAAACAATTGAGATATGATTAGTTGAGTGTAAATGATCAGGTAAGAATTGAAGATGTTATTTTCACATTGAATAAATTTAGAATAACACTAATGGAAATTTCAAGCCAGCTTCCTGATGAGTTATAATATAAGGTAGATGGAAGGTGGAAATATGGATTGACTGCTGAAAAAAAAATAAGAGAAAGATAATTAGTTGTTATAATGCCTAAACTATCAGTGCAAGAAATTAATGAATCTCTACAGAACTATTCAAAGATATTTCTTGTGAAAAACAAAGCACTAAGAATAATGTTCGGTAAGCTTTTAGAAGTTGAGAAAGAAACAGATGAAATGTGGAGAAAAATATTCAAACTAGAAGCCACCAAAAGAAAACCAAGGGGGATACCAAAGGACAATCATCAAAAGGAAAGAAAGGTCAAACTGATCCCATTGACCTAACCAAACATGCCAGTGAAATAAATGTTGAAGATGCATTAGAATAAGAGGATCCTGCACAAGATACAACAAAGGAAGAAAATAATATGGATACAGATCAAAATGCCGAGTGCATGGACATAGATGACACTCCAACAACCAAAGACTCAAAACCTATATTACAACAAATTCATTCTTATTCTAAGATCAGTACAGAGACAACTGAGGAATGAAATAAACAAAGTAAAGGAAATGAATCGGTTCCCCCAACCAACACCGAAGGAGAGAAGCAACAAGACTCCAAAGTAGAGTCGGAGAAAAAGAAAGAGTCAGAGAAAGAGAAGAAGAGTGACAAAGGGAAGGAGAATAAAGATACACAAGGAGATAAGAAAGAAAAAGAAAAGCCAGAAGATACTCATGAGTCAGAGGACAAATCCGAGAGCACATCAGGCACACACAAGTCTCACACTGATGCACTTAAGGCATCTATCTCACCATCAAGCAGCAAGAATAAGAAGAAAAGAAGGAGGAAATTGACTTAACAGAAGAAATAATTTTGCCCCCTCCTAACTTTGCAAACATGAATGCTGAGCAATTGGCATCATAAGAGAAACTATTGAAGAAAAAGGCAGCCCAACAAAAGTTGATTGAGGAAATAAGGAAGAAAGATGACATTCTTGAAGATGTCAAAGACATCTTTTAGTCTCTGCTACTTGATGCTACCATAAATGAGAAAGACAATTTGATTTAGCAAGTAGGCAAACTTTCTCAATAGATAAAGGTACCGAACATGGATACCACCGAATCTCTATTGAAAATTCATCAGCCAAAGTTGACAAAGAGAATAATGGAGCAAATATTGAAACACATAGCAGATGACAAGGTAACTCTTTCTGAGCTATGTATAGCTATAGAGCAGGCTTTAACTATAATTCTCTCATTATTTCAAAAATTTTGTCAAATTTCAAAATTTATTGAGGAAATAAGGAATAAAGAACAATCGGTAGAAATTGCATTAACCGAACACATCAGGGATGTATCTATTGAACCTGGTTCAATCCAAGTATATTATTAGAAGATTAAGCATCTCATGGGACTCCACCATGAACTCAGGCAAGAGGAACATAAAATCCGGGTAGAGTTATTGGAATTGCAAGCCATTTTGATCCCACATATTGAGGCTATGCAAAAAAATTTGAAGAAAGGCAAGGACTTAGTTACTATGCCCGAGATGAGTTCACTTAACACAATCACAGGTCTCGCAACAGACATAAATGCACATATTATAGTTATGCAGACATTGAAGGAGACATGGGAGTCAACATTGTCTGATCTCCAAACCAAATACAAGTCCATTTTTGACAAATAATTGTTTTTTTGGCACTTTTGTCAAAAAAGGGGGATAATATGTATGGGATAATATATTAAAAGATGATATTAACAGATGATAATGTATGAAATACAATTTTTTGAAGTGTATATAGCGCATAGGGACTCTCAACCAAGGAGGAGTTATAAGTTTTGAGTTTTGTTTGATGACTTTGAAGTTTTTGTCAAAATGCCAAACTAACGACAAAGGGGGAGATTGTTAACCCATTCACATTGTTGTCATAAGTTTTTTCAAAGTCATAAGAAACCAATTATAGTTAGTAAAGGAAATGGATAGTACTACCGAGTTGTAGAAGTCAGTCGGTAATGTCAGTAAAGGGAAGAGAAGTCAATAAAGTCAATAGACTCAAGCACTGAGTGAGAACAGGCATCGAGTGAAATAGTCACCGAGTGGAAATGTTATTTGGTCACAAGTTACCGAGTATAGAGTTAAAAAACATACACCCAGCACCGAGAGTAGTAAGTTACCGAGCTATTGAAGCATTTTCCTACCGAGCAATATAGGCAAGGCAACCGAGCAAGTAAACCATGTCAAATCTTAATAAAAGTGCATTTAATGAATTGAAAAATGATGTAAGAAGAATCTATGATCACTAAGGTCAGTTGGTTATAGAATCCATGAACTAGATTAATCAAGAACAAAATGCAAGATAGAAATTAAGCGGCAAAATAGATATTGTGAGTTCCAAGAAGGGAACAATTCCAAAGGTAACAGTCAGGCGGTTTACCGAGCGGCAAAAAATCTTAAGGATGATCAAATGACTGAGATTAATCGAGAAAAAAACCTAATCAAGGAGATTAAGAGGAAAAAATAGAGGATACTTAATATGTTAAGAATCCTTATGAAAAGGAGAGAGAGATGGGATGCTGTCACTGTTATGGGATATAGCGGAGTATATGAGATAACACCGAGTACAAAATTTGTAGAAGGAAGGTTTGATGATCACATCACCAAGAAGATTCAAAGGTAAATAATTCATAGCATAAAGAGTCTGATCAAGAATAACATTTTCATGCATTATTTCAGACAAGTTCAAAGCATTGTTGAATACATTGTTTTTGTTATTTTGTAAATCCCACCACTGGGTAGATCCTTACAGATCTTATTTTGTAAAGCCACTAACAAGGTACAATTCTTAGAGAAGAATTTGTGAAATCCTCTAACAAGGTAGACTTCATAAGTCTTTATACTCTTAATAGAGTAAGCTATCAGAAGTAGTTAAACATTGTAGCTCTAACCGAGCAACCTTTTACTGTAGTAGTGAAGGATTGTGGGTGTCATCGCCACTGCAGTTTTTCCCTCTAACCAAGGATTTCTGTGTGACCAAAAATCATGATGTTATGGGTCTATTTATTATGTGTGTACTTGAAGTGATTTACATGTTTTAACTTACTTTTCATTTATAGTTTTCAGTCGGTAAAAGACTGCTGAAGTAAGACAGTTTTAGAGTATAAAATTTTTTATGAACTGATTCACCCCTCCCCTCTCAGTTCATACTCTTGTATGACATTGCCAACAGTTCATGGCATTAATTAGAAGACCAGCTTAGATTCCCTCAAGTTATCACTGGGAACCACCATAGTAGGGTCAATCAGCTCCTCCAACTTAATCCTACTATCCTCACCTTCAATAAGTTTGGGATTAATGACTTCTCTAGTTATCCCCATTTTGGATTTTTTTAACATCAAAATTATGCCAAACCATTTTCCTCCCCTGCACAAACATGTAGCAATAATAATCATTGTCCTGCCCTTTCTCTTTCATTGTGATGTGGGGTCAGAGAGCTGGCGAGAGGGGATTTCCTTATTAGTGCCATAATTCTCATCCTAGAGCCTCTACTTCTCCTTATGGTAGGAGCCAGAGGAATTTGTAAGAGTCTGGTCCTTGGGAGTCTTCCAGCTAGTGCTACCATCCATGTTCTTTCTCTTTTTGTTTTGGTACTTCACAATGACAGTCTGCCTTCTCTTTTTACCTTTTCCTCTAGATATCTCTTCCTCACTATCGGTATCCATCCCTTCCTCATTTTCATTATACTCCTCCTCAGAGGATATCATAGTGGTAGTATGCTTTTTGGAGGGGGTCACCATTTTCTCTTTTTGAATGGTATGAATGTTGGCAATACGCTTCTTAGTGATAGTGCATACCCTCGTTGTCTTTAGTCTCTGAATGAACATACTTAGAGCCAGAGACATCCATTTTGTCCTCTTTGTCTATGACCTCCTTTCCCATAATTTGAGGTTTAAACTACTCATAAATAAGAAGTAAAATCCCCTCATGTAGAGCAGGGTTTGCAATAGCCTTATCCATAAACCCATTGATATATTCATTAAGAGAAGCATATAAGTAGAATGGGATAGAAACCTGCATACCATGCCTAAATTAGTTCATGAGGACAATGTGATAGGTTTTGATCCAATCAAATCTATTGTCTAGTGTAACATAAGAGATGATAGCCTTTAGGATGAATCTCAATTGTGTTTTATACCCTTCAAGAAGATAGTAAGTGCAGACTTTGATGAGATCTTTCTTCTCTTTCTCATTCCTTACAAAGTCACTGATCGTAGAGTCCAAAATTATACAATCCCTGTAAAATTTCTTGCCAACTATGGGGATGCCAGTAACAGTGGAGATAACCTCCTCAGTGACCATACATTTTCTTCCCTCAATCACCACACTGTCCTCATCCCAGATTTTCATGAATATTTTAGTCACTGACGACGTCCCTCCATGAAGCCTTCCAATGAAAGTAGAAATTCCACCTTGTTGAAGGTAATTCCAGACCTTAGTACATCTCCTCCAATTGTCACAGTCTTTAGAGGGCTCCCTTTTGTGTCTTTCACCACCAATTGCAAGAAAATAGCTTTGTCTCACGATATGGTGATTACACCTTAACAAACAATTTCTCACAGAGATATTCTAGTTATTACTTCTGATATGCCTTAAAAGGTAAGTTTTAACTTTGCGAATGGACACCTAGAAAGTGTGCGGATGTGACTTGGAATCATTACCTTTCCTTCCAATCCCATACTTTCCATTTATGGGAAATTTGTTGCAAAGCGCAAAATTAACTATCATGTGATTAATGATTTTAATTCCCTCCTTTCCCTAGATTCTTTCATATTTGACTAAATCCACCACCTCATGTGGGAGGTCTCCTCCATGAAGCCATCAAATCTGATAGTCACTTTTCATTGCCAATTCGGCACACTAGTCAACAACCTAGTTGGCTTCCCTATACATGTGGGATATATGTACCTTCTCAAATGTGTACAAAAGGTTGTGGATCTCTTCTATCATATTGGGGATAGTCCACGATGGTGGGTGTGATTTTTTTGAGAAATTTTATAATGTTGCTAGACTCACTAGCCTTAGTTTTTGATCCCCAAATTATGGGATAATTTGGTAACTTGGAGGGCCGCATTGGCTTCCGCATAGTGATTGGTTTGGGTGCCAAGTGGGAGGATGATAGTAGCAGTGCACTTACAAATGAAATTTTGGATCACACCACCACTTCCCACCTTTCTGGGGTTACCCTTGGTAGTGCCATAAAAGTTGGATTTAAACTAGCCTTCCGAGGGATAGCTCTAGGAGTAATTATGTCTTTTGTCATTGGTCTTCTTAGGATCAACAAGTTGTCTTTTCCTGTAAAAGGGTAAGGACGTCCACATGAAACATAATTTTCCAATAAAGCATGATGAATATCCTCAAAAATTATTTTAGGATGATTTCTATAGTCCCTGAAGATACAATTGTTACGCTCTTTCCAAACTCCCCAGCACAGGTGAGGAAGAGCTCAGGTCCAGATTTTGTTAAAAGAAGTATGCTTGAAAGGAAGGGTCTAGTAGGAAAAGAGGTCCTGTATAGAGGAAGGAAAGAACTATTACAACCCAAAAAGAGAGAGGAGGTGCTGCCAGACATAACTGACATAGGGGAAATGAAAAAAAAGGTGGTCCAAAAATTTAGCTTGACACTTACAAAGCACACACCTATTGGGGATCAAGAGGCCTCTCTTTAAAATGTTATCAACAGTAAATATATGGTTCTGAAGAAAAATCCTGAAGAAGAGATTAATTTTGGGGATAAGGCTAGAGAACCAGGCTTTAGCCAAAAAAGGTATGGCTTCCTGTTGAAATTGGTAAGAGTACGGTGAAGCTACCATGAAGGTATCTTTTGGGGATTCATCCTAGATCAAGACATCCTGATTAGGGGATAAAGAAGCATTCTGAGAAATGGTAAGGGGAGACAAATCCTGGGAGATAGATGGCCAAGTCCACCTAAATATTTCCCACTTTATAGATGAAGACCCGAGAGCCAAATTTCTAGTTGCACTCATCCTTCCATATTTTATAGAGCTCATAGTCCTTCAAGGGACCGAACTGCAGCTAATTGTCATTCCAAAAATTGATAGTTTGGCTATTACCAATTTTCCATTTAGCTTTAGATTTTGCTAAATATTTAGCATTAAGGAAGCCATTCCAAATAAAAGATCCATTCGGGATTTTATGACAATAAAATAAATAACTCAAAGAAAAAGATACTTATCTTCAAATAAGTCTGTCCATTCCCCCTTTCCATGGAAGATGTACCATATCTGTTTCTCTTGGAGCACTCTATTGAAAGGCCTGATTCTCCTGATACCAAGACCTTCGATGATTTTAGGGAGGCAAACTTTGTCCCAAGAAATCAGAGGAAATCTATTATACTCTTCTGCCCCTGACCAGAGAAATGTTCTTTGAATTTTTTCCAATGAAGAGGCTTAAGGAATAGGTTGGCAGGTTTTGAAGAGTAGATTTAACCAACTAAATTTTGCCCACTTGACTGAGAGTGATCTCCTTCAAAATAGAAAATTTCCTAATGAATCTATCAATGAGTTTTTTCTTGAATTCTTCCTAGGGCTTAACACTGAGAGGGAGACCCAAGTAATTAGAGGGGAGGGATCCAATTCCACATCCCAAGATATCCACAATTATCCTTTGTCTAACCTCAGGGGTATTGATATAGAAGAGAGAGCTCCTATTTCAGTTGATAGATTGACCTATAGCTCTAATATAGGAGTCCATAAGGTATTTAACAACTTTGGCTTCTCTCACTGAAGTCTCCCATCCTAAAATGGTATCATCAACAAATTGTTGGTGATAGAAAATAGTGATACCTGAGGACGGTCTAATTCCTTTCATCTCCCCAATTCTCCTTTTAGATATTATCAATCTCCCAAAACACTCAGCCAAATAATGAAGAGAATGGGAGACAAGGGATCTCCTTGTCTCAAACCCCTTGAAGCTTTGAAGAAAGTAGGAGACCCATTGACTAGCACCACCAATAAGGGAGAAGATATGAGTTGATGGATGATCTTACAAGTATTCTTGTTGAAACTAAAATCTCCAAGCACCTTCAGCAGGAGAGACCAGTCAACTCGGTCATAGGCCTTGGACAAGTCCATCTTGATAAGAAATCCTTCCCTCTTATCAGCCTCTAAGGAATGGATCACTTCGTGCACTTCCATAATGGAATCAAGCATCTCTCTTCCCAGAACAAATCCTGATTGTTGGTGAGCAATGATAGAGGTGAACACTTTGAGAATTATGATGGTAATGACTTTTGAGATTATCTTATAGAAAGAGTTGCATAAGCTTATGGGTCTAAAGAGCTCCAAAGAATCTTCCCTAGAGACTTTAGGGATGAGAACCAAGAAATTAGAATTGATTTCCTTAAGAATTTTTTTGGATCCATAGAATTCCTGCACCACTTTGACCACATCACATTTGAAAATTTCCCAATACCTATGGAAGAAAAACATAGGGAAACCATCTGGTCCTGGGGCCTTATCACCAGGAACAAAATCCAGGGGTTTTCTAACTTCTTCCAAATTAGGAATAGCACTCAGGGATTTGTTTTGATTTTCCATGATGATTTTGGGAATGTTGCTCAAGAGGCCCTCCTGGTCCTCCTTAGAGAGGTATTGGTCTTTAGAAAGTAGGGAAGAGAAAAAATCAATTTTTGTAGTAGATATGTCTTTGTCATCCTGGAAGATTTGGTTCCCCCTTTTGATGCAACTGATCATGTTGGAAGCCCTATGTTTCATAGTGGATATGTGAAATAACTGAGTGTTTTTTTCCTGCTCCCTCAACCATATGGATCTAGATCTCTTCTTTCAGTACATCTCCTCCTTCCCTATCACATTGTGGTACTCCAAAAGTAGGATTTTCTCTTGATGCATTTTTTCCTCATTATACCCTTCTCTCTATATTTCCTCTTGGACTTGATAGAGATCTAATATGGCCTTCTCTTTGAAGGAGAAGATATCCCCAAACTCTCTCTTATTCCAAAGCTTAATGTTTATCTTGACGTTTGTGAGTTTCTTAGCCACTTTGAACATAGCAGATCCTTTAACATCAATATTCCACCATTCCAAAATCTTATTAGTAAGATTAGGATGAGTAGTCCACATATTTTCAAGCCTGAAGGGGAAATTTCTTTGCTTAATAAGTGGGTCCTAAGTAAGAGGCAGGGGAGAATGGTCCAACCCAATCCACACCAGGGTAGATAAATTACTATTATGAGAGTTCAGATAGTAAACAATGATCAAAGATCTGTCCACCCGAACTTAGATGTAGTCTTTCCCAATTATCCTATTACTCTAGGTAAAGTTTGCACGTTGAAGGTCCACTTCTAAGTGGGCTTGATCATTAATGAAGTCCATAATCTCTTCCCTGCTTTCCAAATTTGGGTTGATGCCTCCCTATTTTTTCCACTCTTTGAAGGGGGTGTTAATATCCCCATAATAATTCCTTTAGAAAGATCTAACATGGAGGTTATGCTTCTAAGTTTGTCCCAATAAGATCTTCCCCCCTTTTTAAAATTAGGAGCATAGATATTCATGATATACTTGTCACCCTAATTTTTTTACATGAGGGAAAGTAATCAAGAAACAATTAAAAATTGCATGAAGGTACACCTCTTTAACACTATTGTTCAGCTAATGAAGATGAAATACACTGCTATTACATTCATATTATCAGGTTAAATTGTACTCTAAGTATTGATCAGATTCAAATTTTCAAATTTATAATTGATCATTACATTGTGCATTCAAACTAAATGTAGTAAACAAATATTCCTTCCATATTACATCTTTCATGTTGAAAACTTAGAGGAAATTGTAGAAAATAAAGTAAGATGAAAGCATGATGAGGTTTAGGGGTCCATGCATTGCCTTTAAGAGGTGTCCTACATTCTATACCTAATTGTCTGTATTATTTGAGTCTTCACATCATGTGCTTTTGTCTTTGTTTGTACTAAAGCCCAGGTCTCCTTTTGGTCCAGTGTCCTACATCATGGAGAAAAGGTGTTAGATCCAAATTGGATCTAAGCAATACATGGAAACCTAAAATCATCATACAACAATCAAGCTTCCATAATTGCATAGTTACTAATAACATCAATGCAATGGAAAGGATGCATCTACATTAACAGAATAATAGCATCAGAGAGGCATATCTTTATGGAACCCTTTACTATATTTGAAAGATGCAATGAGGAAGAGAATAATAATTGGTTACATTATCCTGAATTGCTATTGTTTGTGGGTGATCATCACTCTAATTATCCAAACACTATAGGAATCTAGAATACTGTAGCTATCTATTATGCCCTTTCGCATAAGAAGTTTCAAGAAAGGAGTGCTATCTTGCAAAAGTGGCATAGCTGTAACAATGCGATGTTTAAGCTTGCTGAAAAAATATAATAGATGTAATGTTGTTTGTGAGTGTCACGAGCCCATGCTCGAACCTCATGAACATGTACAGATGTTCAAACTGTGCAAGCAATGAGAGAAATCAAAACATGATGCAATAAAATTTATGTATGTGCAAGAGAGAAAGAGATGTACTAATGTGCAAAATTCAACATTGATGTTTAAGAAAATGAATAAATTATAGTGATATCAAATGTCAGTTATGTGCATATGAAGATGCAATTTTTAAACATTGCATATTTAAGAAAAAATCAAATGATAATTTTGTCTAAAGACATAAAAAATACATATGTCACTGTGATCTAATGCCAATATGCAGATATCAGAAGGTAAGCAACATTATTTTCAATTGATAATGTATATGCATGGGTAGAAGGATATGAATTGTAGAACAATGAAATGACAATGTAATATTGTTAAATGCCAGTAAAAGACACAAAGGAATCAAATACAGAGCACATGAATAGAGTAAGAGAGATAACAAATGCTTTCAAAGGTCAAAAGAGTCAAGAATTCATTCAAAATAGTGTTGTTACTGATGATAAAATAACAATGGTGTCTATTTTACAATCAAAATATGCATATATAGAATAAAATGGATATCAGTGTTGCTATTATAAGTTATCAAATAGTGAAAAGAGTGATCATACACAAAAGGAGGATAGACAACTGTATTATCCTAGTGTAATATGCATGTCCATAATGATCAAATAATAGTGCATATCCAAGAGGAGAGGCATAAGAAAAATGTTGTTATAAAGAGATGCTAGATTATAACATTTATCATCAAATAAAATATGCATAAACAAAGAATTGATCAAATAACAGAGTGCATATGCAAGAATGAGGGTAAATAATAGTGTTTCTAAAGATGCATGATCAAATGATAGTGATGTTCACAAAATAAAGATGCATTATTTTAAAATATCAAGCTCTCTATTCATAATAAGCTTACATGGGTGTCACAAGCCCATGCTCGAACCCCATGTGTAACCTTATCACTAGACTCAAAAGAATGGTTTGATATCACTTTTTTTTTTAAAAAGATCATACAATAGAACATATTCAGACGTAATGGAAACAATAGTTAAACCACAGTATCAACAGAGTGTAGTGACATTCAGACAATGGTCACTGTCGACAGAGGAGCCCAAGAAAACAACATACAACCAAAAATGATAGACATCCAGTGGTGAAGCCAATCACTCCCCAGTATCAACATAAAGCTCACACTATTCAAACCAGCAAAAAAAATTTATGTGGGTTTTCTAACAAAGAGTGTTCGAGAAAAGAGGAAATAACAACACATTGTAAAAACCCAGCAATCATTGCAAGAAATGTGGAGACCCATTAAAGAGAAATCCGCAGCTAAAGTATTTCAAAAGCTACGAAATGAAATGATATATTCAACGAAAGATCAGCAAAGGTAGGGTGAGTAAAGAAGAAGAGATTAACTTATCTCTAAGTTCACATCCAATAAGTGGCAGTTTGAAATCCAAGCTCATGCATAAACAAGAATTAATGCTAGATGGTGAGAGCCCGGGATCTTCAATACAAATCCCACTTTTAGTTGGAGCCCAAGCTCCATGCATATCCATAAGTTGCAGCAAAGGATGGAGCAAAGCCCGCAAATCATAGAATAAAGCTCGTGGTGTAGAGGAGACCCCAAGCTCTCTATTTTAATATGTTAACTCCAGTGCGAAAACATCGCCCGAGCTCAGGCATAAATGACAAGTAACTTCAGATCAAGTAGAAACAAATTCCAGTCAAGAGTCTGAGCTCTGTGTTTGACTCTAGATCCCAAGATACATTTTTCATGTTTACAATTAAAGATGAATGTAAAACTATAGTATGAAACTGATTTCAAGCTCAAGATCACAGAGAAAAGCTTCAAATACTACACTATAACTCTCATATCATAAATGATGAATTCCAGATTAGTATTAGAAGCACAAAGAAGCCAAGAATAATGCCATAAAATAAGCTAGGTAGGGCCATAGTTAGGGTTCCAAAACCCTCATGCCTCTACCAAATGCAAGAGATCCTATAACCTAAAACCAAGACAAATGCAAATCCAATGAATTTTTGGAGTCCATTGAGTACAGGAAGGATTTATTACATTAAAGACTACAGTGGTTTGGACAACATAAGCCTTGGGAGGTTCACTTCTAAGTTCCATGCCAACATCAGTTACCCTATGCCGTGGAGTAGATATTTCAAAAGGTTTTGATTGTTAGGTATTGATCATGTTTACCTAGGGTGATGGTGTTGGTGTTTAGCATATGTTTGGGTTAATTTTGATGGGATTAAAGTTATTTGTGTAATAGGGGTTAGGGTTTTGTATATGGTGGGTTGAGTTGTTAGGTTTTGATATTCTTTGGTATGTTGGTAATATATATTATAAAAGATGTAATTCAAAAATGCCAACATTAGGGGCTAAAATTAGGGCATGTATTATGCCTTAGAATTAGGGTTTAGCTGATTTGGAGGGGTTTTTTTAGAGGGGATTAGATTTTCAAATTTAGCCATGAGGGGGTATATATCTGAGCTTCCTTCTCATTTTAAGGGGTTTAGAATTTAGGGAGAAGGTGGCTTAGTGAACATTTTGTTCCTTTGTACCTTTTGCATACATTTTTTAGCCATTGGTTCATGTTTTTGATGCAGACTGTGTTCAAGTGAATGCAACATATTCCTTGGCATGTTTTGTACTTTTGCATGTAACCATTTGCAGATTTTGAAGAGAATAAAGAAAGTCTCCATTATTCATATATTTTATAGTCTGTTATCAATCCTTTTCAAATTTTAAGAATTTAATGTAATGTGTTTTGCAATATAGATTAGAGAATTGGTTCAATCCCTATTCTAGGTTGTCAAGTATAACCTTTTGCAGAATCTCTATGTTTGTTGGTAGATTATCACAGTTTGTGGTACAAACCCTAATAGTGAGTTTTAGATAAACCTATACACTGAGTAGTGAATGTTGCTATAGATCTCAGTAGTGTGTGTCTTGTGGATGCTATTTTGAAAAATCTGATATGTCTAAATCAAGTTTTTGGTGTATCACCTTCTAGTTTATTTTATTCAATTTTTAGTTATCTTTTCCCTTTTCCCAAAACAGAGATCAGCCATAGGTGATATTCCAAATTTAATAGGAACCAACCTAGAATCTGGAGATTCCTTCTTAATCAGAGTCCACACACAACTCAGGAAGGTTTTCATTGTTACCATGAGATATTAGTATGCCCAAATTCCTGAGTTAGAGGGATATTTTTTAGCCTTAACAATTTTTGGCATGCCCAGTGGGATAAGAAGGTCATAGTTTTCACATTTCTTGTTGGTTTTTTATATGCATCCAGGAGGTTGTAGACCTTTAAGAGGTCATTGTTTTTCATATCTGGCGACTTTGAGTTTATATCTACTAGTTTTAGGCAGATTTGGTGCCTAAGATAGATTACTATCCTCAATTTTATGAAGGTGTTCCTACATTTTCTGAATATATCAATCATATCAATACAATCCTGTTGTTTTTTTGTGCCAGTATTTGAAGGACAACCTTCATCCCATGCTTATCACCCTCCAACCTAGCATCAAGTTTCTTGGAAGCATGCCCATTAGCAACCACAAGGGAGTTTCTTTAATGATTCTCAGAATTATCCCTAGCATGTTACAAACATGAGCCTTGATGATATTCTGACAAACTTTAAAGAACAACTGAGATCTGTTGAATGATAACAAGAATTGAAGATTCAGTAATAGGAGCTATCTTATCAATCTCACATGCACCAGCAAAAGATGGAGGCTCAAAGGTATAAGAAGGAGCTATTTGTGAAGTAGGTTGCTAATAAAGAGGAGCAAATGAGGCAGTTAATGGTGAGATTACAAGAGCTAGAAGCTTAAGCAGTTTCTTGTGCCCTAAGTCAGCCTACAATTCAAGAGGGATCCAAGCTGGAGATTCCAAATTTTTAAGGTCATAATCCTACAAAAGAAATAAGACAACCCCTACAAGAGCCCTTGAGTGAGCATGGTCAACCAGCCCACTTTATTGATCCTCAATCTAAGATATGTTATGTAGTTGAACCAGATGTGAAAGATACCAAGCTACAACAACAACCTTCATGGACTAAGCATCTTGGCTTTTAGATGTGATATCTTAACAAGTTTACCCCATGTGAGTAATCTCAAGATCAGGGAGATAAAAATGAGATTAATATTATTGCTTCAAATTTGATAGAGAAAGTAGCTGAGGCTCAAGAGAAAAGATATTTGGAACAAGAGGTACCAGATTTAGTTGCAGATCTGCCTGCATATTTTGTGTGGGATAGTGAAAAAACTGCATCATTGGTTCAAGGAGACCATTTTGAGAAAGAAGATATGGTTGTTCTCATGTTTGATGACTAACCCTCCTCTTTTGATCAAGATGTGATTCTAGTCACATCAACACAACTCCAATATGTTCATGATAAGGAAGCTAACCAAAGCTTAGAGGATTATTTTGACAACATTATTGAAGATTTATGTTAGAAACTTGCTGTTGAGATTTCAAAATATGTTCCTATTCAATGGTGCTCTATTTTGGAGAACATTCTTTCTAAAGATTGTGTGAAAGAATGCAAGATGGAACCAAGTGCTCATCATTCCTAGTGGGTTAATAGTTTTGACAAGCTCCTAGCTGACTTGACAGAAGATGATGGTACTTTGACCATGGAGGAGGACTTGACATGGATGTTAATAATGTAGGACAATATTGAGGACTCAGAGACAATAAAGGAAAGTAAAGAAATCAGCAAGGAAATCTCTAGGTTCATATTGTCAAGAGGCTTCCCAATCCGGTATCTAGCCCTCTTGGAGAGAATTCAAGAGGCCACATTCACATCAACACCCGATTATTTGGATGTTGATAAGAAAGACCATGTACACCATGTTGTTTCATATTCCTTCCATCAGTAGAGTGAAGTAATTCAAAATACATTCTCTCTTTATGAAATGTTGCATGAACTGGTTAAATATGCTTCATTTTCAATCTTCCTATATTTTCCTATAAGCATGTGCATCATTGCAATTTGAGGAGAAAAGGAAAATATTTCAATAAAATAGTAAATGATTTTGTTTAGCATGTTTTTTTGCTTGTTAGGCTAGGGTAGGTTAGGTCATTTTTAGTTTTAGCTTTCTCATTTTTCAATAAGTCTTCAAGATTGAGGGTTTGTAAAATAGGGGAAAGACTGCTTTAAGGTTGTTGTTAATGTATGCTAACACAAGGGAACCCATCCTCAATGATTAAGAATACATTTACAATTTGTGATAATGAAGTTTTTGCTTCACTATCACCAATCATAAACATACATGCAATCATTGGGAAAGGGTTTTCTTATATCCAAAGTCTAGGTTTAAGGTTTCAAATAGGTGATTAACATAATCAATGCCCAATGGACTATTTTAGGCTACTAGTCCCAATGTCTAGCAGGCAGACATCCATCAAAAGTCGCTAGAATTGTTACCCTAATTTTTTACATGAGGAATAATAATCAAGAAACAACAAAAAATTGCATGAAGGTACACCTCTTTAACACTAATGTTCAGCTAATGAAGATGAAATACACTGATATTACATTCATATTATTAGGTTACATTGTACTCTAACTATTGATGAGATTCAAATTTTCAAATTTATAATTGATCATTACAATGTGCATTCAAATTGGATGTAGTAATCAAATTTTCCTTCCATAGTACATCTTTCATGTTGAAAACTTAGAGGAAATTGCAGAAAAGAAAGTAAGATGGAAGTATGATCAGGTTTAGGGGTCCATACATTTCCTTTAAGAAGTCTTCTGCATTCTAGACCTGATTGTCTACATTATCCAAGCCTTCACGTCTTGTTCATTTATCTTTGTTTGTCCTGCATCCTAGGTCTCCTTTTGGTCCAATACCGTGCATCATGGAGAAAAGGCGTTAGATCTAAATTGGATCTAAGAAATACATGAAAACCTAAAAGAATCATACAACAATCAAACTTCCATAATTGCACAGTTACCAATAACATCAATGCAATGGAAATGTACACAACTACATCAATAGAATAATAGCATCAAAGAGGCATATCTTTATGGAACCCTTTACTATATTTGAAAGATGCAATGAGGAAGAAAAACGTAATTGGTTACATTATTCTAAATTTATATAGTTTGTGGGTGATCATCACTCTGATTATCCAGACAATGTAGGAATCCAGAATAATGTAGCTATATATTATCCCCTTTCCCATAACAAGTTTCAAGAAAGCACTATTATCTTGGAAAAGTGGCATAGCTATGAAACTGTGATGTTTAAGCTTGCTAAAAATAGATAATAGATCTAATGATGTTTGTGAGTGTCACGAGCCCGTGCTCGAACCTCATGAACATGTGCAAATGTTCAAACTATGCAAGCAATGAGAGCAATCAAAACTAGCTGCAAGACAAGTTATGTAGGTGCAGGAGAGAAAGATGTGCACTAATGTGCAGAATTCAAGATTGATGTGCAAGAAAATGATTAAATTATAGTTATATCAAATGTGAGTTATGTGCATATGAAGATGAAATTTTTAAACAGTGCATATTTAAGAAAAAATCAAATGATAATGTTGTCTAAAGACATAAAAGATATATGTCACTATGATCTAATCAAAATACACAAATATCAGAAGGCAAGCAACATTATTGTAGACACCTAAAATTGACAAGGTGTTCTCTAAACAACCAAATTTGCATTTTTCATCAAATTGCTCCTAATCTCATAAAATTGCATCAAAATGGATCAAAATCAAATCTAATGGACATTTATAAATCAAAATGGACAAAACCAAATTAAATCAAAGGATTAATTAACCATGACATCAAATAATCAAATATAAGCCTAAAATGGACAATCAAAACTATATAATTGATTTTAATCAATTAATTGTATAATTTAAATCAAAAATCAAATTGAGCATATTCATCCCTACATGGCTAATTAAATTAATTTATTGAATTAAATAATCCTAATATCTTTCAACATGAATTTAAGGAACCAATGGGAATTGAGAAGACAAAGCACATGGATCACTCCTAAATTTGAATCTCAATCACTCCTTTTGAACTCTGAATCTCAATCAATAAAATTTTTCTCTTTGTCCCAACCTTTGAGACAATCATTTAAATTATCCCCCCATTTGAAACCATTTGAAAGCCTCTCACTCAACTATGGCTTAACTATGATCAATTAACTGCAACCCCTACACTTGGGAAAATCCTATAATTAGAAGCCATTTTGAGAGCGTTAAGGATCCTAGAAATTTGAATGCAAAGAATCCATCCTCTTGTCATTTTGATAGGAATTTGAGCATTTTGAGAGATTATCATAGCATTTTTGCATCATGGAAATCCTTTTGAGGGTATTTGAATACAATATTATCATGATTTGAGAGAATTGAGTTAGATTTAGGCATTTATCTTCATCAAATTCTCATTCTAGGACTATCATTGATAGAGAATAAGGCTGAGAGCTTTATCAACATGCTTAGATAGAGAGCCATGAGATGCTTATTGATTTAATTGCAATTCTTCGTTTAAATTTCCATTATTTTTCCATAGAATTCTAGTTAAACAAACTAATTGCATGAAGGTGTATTTTATTCACAGACAAATGGCACCTACTGTTAGGCTTTGAGCCTTAATTCATCATTTATCTTAAGATTTGTGCGTTTTCCCTTCATTTTTGTGATAATTTTGCAGTTTACAGGAGAAATGACGCCTACGAGCAATCTAATGATGTCTGCTGGTAGAGAAGTAACACCTGCAAAATTCTTTCTAATTTTGTCTTAAACTCTTTTGCCGCCTGTGAGATAAAGTGTGAAGCCTGCAAGGGTAAAGCATCACCTTTGACTTTTGAAACATTGCCTACAAGCTGTATGTCGATGCTTGTGATCAATCTTTTAGCGCAATTTAAACTTTCTGCAGTGCTTATCAATTTTGTTTTAATGCCTGTTCACTTTTAAATGTTGCATGTTAAGATTTAAATTTTTCTTGCAAAGTTTTAAATACTGCATAGTAACAATTAAATAAAGCCTGTTAGTTGTTATATGATGCTTGAAATTTTCTACAAGTTATTAAGTTTAAATTGACATATTCTATGTTCTAAGTCTCTGATTTTCTATTTTCTAAAGATGAACGGACACATTAAAGTTCAGAAGCCAGAATTGAGGGTTACAAGGCCAAACAAAGAGGTAATGATCTTAATGAAATACTCTAAACAAATTCATAGTGCAAATCTCTTGGAAAGTTTAGAGTTAGAAGAACATTTGTATGAGCATTACATAAAAGTTAGTAGTGCATTAAAAAATAATTTTCCTACTCTTGATTGATTTTATGCTTTGAGTTCTTAAGTTTTATTTTGACAAATTAGATCAAAAGAACTTAGTTTCATTTTAAATTTGATTTCAAGTTTCTCTTCACTTTGTTCCTTTTTTTTGACTAACTTGTTGGTGGAGCTGGAGTGGGAACTACCTCCACTAGGTGAGTAAGAAAAAAAAGCATAAAAAGCTCAAAAAAGCTCCTATCCTTTGCTAGCTATAAAAGAGGCACTTTTCAAAACAAGCTTGCTTTCCCTTAACTTCTGGCAACTCATTTATACCTAGTATAATTAGGAAAAACCCTATTATTGTCCATCTTGAGCAAAAAAATAGGCATATGCTCTCAACTTTTTGAAGTTGATCAACAAGCCAAACATGTTGAGTTTAGGGTGGTAGAAAGAAAAGGAGAAAAATTAACCACACATTTCAATTTATAAGAACCTCTTTGTAATGAGTTTGAAAAAGAACAAAGTGTTTTTGAACTGTTTGGAATGAAGAACAACAATAGAGATATGCTCTTTACTTTTTAAGTAAATAAAATTCCCAAACTTGTTGAACTAAGTTCATTTTTTGCTTTCCTATTTATGCTAGTTAAATTAGAGCTTTAGAGGGCCTGCCTCCCAAATACATCCTTACGAGGATGGTGAGAGAGAATAACCCAAAGTGGGAGACAATCGCTTTAGCTGCGATACTATCCAACCCATTATAAATAGACACACTCTTCCTTAATGAGTTGTAATGACTAAATTGTGTGCAAGTTATCTTCACTTCCTCGAGTAGTCCTTCAGGATTATGCAAAATTGTACTTTTTTGTGTAAGGGAAGCCCGCAAGGGGGTAAAAGAACTTGACATAATTTAGAATGAAGGAGTTAAATAAATCTTAAATAAGTAGAATACTACCTTTTAGAGCCAAAATGTTAAAAGCCAAATCTAACTTTAGGGATACGATACAAACTTGATGTGTGTGTTGCATTTGTATTTACTTTTCAAGCAAGAATATTATCTATCTGACCTGATCATAACCTTAACACTTTTAAAATCTAAAAAAATTGAGAAAAACAACTTTGATCTGCTAAATGCCGCGTATGAACATTTAACTAACTCTTGTAGCAAGTTCTGTGATGCCTGCAACATTGAAACAATTCCTGGAAGCATTAAAACACCACATAAGTCACTAGAAAGTGATGCCTAGAAAATTTAAACCAACGCCTATCAATTAAATGGCGAGTGGATGAGCTAAAATTCTTTGGAGACTAACAACTGGTTATCAATCAAGTTAACAACACTTATCAAACCAAAGATGAAAAGTTGGTACCCTATAAAAAGATGGTTGAAAGCCTTAAGAATTACTTTGCACATGTCACTTTTCAGCAAATTCCTCGGGTGGATAATAAAGCGGCTGATGCTATGGCTAATTTGGCCTCTATGTTACAAATGCCAGAGAATGATTTCAGACATGAGTTCCTAGTGGAGACATTATGCTACTCTGCCTATGACTCTCCTGACTCCCAGATGGTCTGTTCAGTAATTGGACATGATTTGTCTCACTACCACCACATCTAATCTTATCTCCATAACCAAAATATTCCTAACACATATACTAAAAATGAAAAATGCCATCTAATCCCCAGTGCTTCATGGTACGTCATCATAGCAAACGACTTGTATAGATGGGGTCTAGATGGTACCCTCCTTAGATGTCTAGAACCTGACAATTCCAAATGCGTGTTAGAAGAAGTACATGAAGGCATTTGTGGTTCTCACTCAAATGGTCTGACACTGGCTCGTAAGCTTATTAGAGATGGTTATTATTGGCCCGACATGGAGAAGGAAGCTACACAGTTTTCCAAGTCTTGCAAGCAATGTCAACTCCATGGTAACTTG
This sequence comes from Thuja plicata, assembly GCA_018584345.1. Classification (NCBI taxonomy): domain Eukaryota; kingdom Viridiplantae; phylum Streptophyta; class Pinopsida; order Cupressales; family Cupressaceae; genus Thuja; species Thuja plicata. The sequence goes on from MU224984.1 coordinate 1,528,263, forward strand.
ATTCATGCTCCAGCTAAGGAGCTCATTCCCTTTATCACCTTTTGGCCATTTCAAAATTGGGCTTTCGACTTAGTGGGTCAGATATATCCCTCTTCTTCAAGAGGACACAAGTACATCATCACTACTATGAATTATTTTACTAAAAGGGTTGAGGCAGTACCTCTCAGTGTAGCTGATGGTAAATCTGTAGCTATGTTTATCTTAAACTACATTATTTGTAGATATGGTGTACCCTCCTCTATTATCACTGACAATGGAGGAAAATTCAAGAATAAAGAGCTGAAAAATTTGTGCACTAAGTTTGAGATTATTCAACACTGGTCATCTATTTACTATCCTCAAGGAAATGGACAGGCCAAAGCTTCGAATAAAACAATTCTCAAGATCCTGCACCGTATGGTACACAAGTCTGGACGGGATTGGCACCTCCAGATCAATCCGGCTTTATGGGCCTATTGCACCGGTATAAGAATGCCAACAGGGGCCATGCCCTTTTCTTTAGTCTATGGTGCAGATGTTGTACTGCCTATTGAGGTTGAGATTCCTACCTTGCGAGTCTCTTTGAAGACCTCATTATAGATGATGATATTCAAATATCTCGGCTACAAGAGCTTGAGTTACTGGATGAACGTCAGAAGGTGGTGTTCGATCATCTCAGAGCATATCAAAAGAGGATATCAAAGAGCTATAATAAGAAAGTTAGACCCAGAGACTTTCAAATGGGTGATCTCGTCCTGAGAGAGAATCCTAAAAATCAGCAACAGCGGACTCAGAAAGGTAAGTTTGAGCCGAACTGGCTTGGTCCTTATATTATTACTACAGTATTTGGGTCTAGTGCTTATTAGCTCTCCACTATAGAAGGTGAACCACTCAAAGATCCCATCAACACTCTTCAACTAAAGAAATTCTACAGTTGAGATATCTTCTGCATGCTCATGTACATACTTTATTTCTGAGAAAATCCTAAAAAATGTAAAATGTCATGAAAAAATGATCATCTTAGTGAAAACCTGGAAAATATGAACTTTGATGTATCTATTATCCTGGTGAAAAACTGGTAAATAGGCACCTTGATAATACCAAAAAAATGAAAAAATACAAAAATACAAAAAAAATCGAAAAAAGAAAAGAAGAAAAAAAAAGGAAAAAGAGAAAAATGTGCCATTGATGAAAACCTGGTAAACAGGCATCATGGTAGAAAAAATAGAATTTCTACCAAGATAGTGAAAACCTGGTAAATAGGCACCTCTTGTTTCTCAATGCTTTATCTATCATAGTATATCTTGGCTTTCTCGGAGTTGCTCTCTCACTTTCCTGCTTCAGTTTGTTTTCTCACTTTAGTTCGCTTTCCTGCTTTAGTTTGCTCATGCTTTTGCTTTCCATCATCTTCAATATTTTTCTCAACCTCACATGGGTTGAAACTGGTCACACTCGGGGGCATTATCTTATCCTTTGGAGTCTTTCTCCTCTTGCATCGGTCACCAGTGGTTCTCACTGTGTCTGACTGTCGATGCTTCATAGCACTTCATCTCTTCTTGAGACTCTCTTTTTCATCAGTCAATAGTGGTTCTCATTGTGTCTACCTACTAATGCCTAGATCTTGTTATCAATCTTTATTCTTGAGAATCTCTCTCACGACAGTCACCAGTGGTTTTTACTGAGTCTACCTACTGTCACATTGCTGAGATTTCTCCCTTCGTTTCACTATCTATTTGTTCGGCTTCAATCCGTTTGTCACTTGGGGGTATGGCTCCCCACTTTGATTTCTTTTTGGTTTACACTTGAGTCAGTAATCTTTTCAAAGGACAACTTTCTACTTGCATAAACTGGTGTTTTTCAACACCTTAATCAAATAGTGTTTTTTAACACTCTCTTTGGACACATCTGTGTTTTTCAACACACTTCAGATATATTGTGATGCCAACATCTCTTGATAGCAATCAAACACATTTGCACTCACAAGCACAATGGTTTTTTCCAACACCCTAAACATAGACACATTCGTGAAGCCTTGAAACATGCTGAGCTATGATTGAATCTTTTTTTGAATGATGTCTGTTCTCATGAATTTCACTGATATTTTCTTTTGTCTACTACTTGTTGGTGTGGTTTCGATGATCCAACAACACCAAATAAATAGGGTGTATGTGATAAGAGCTTCTGCATTAAGGTGGAAAAGCCTCACATCCCTTGATCTTGTTTATTTGTATGCCAAGGGGAGGTCAGAACTATCTCCTTGGCTGTTATTGCTATGTTTATTTACTTGCGAATTGTTACTATATCAAGCTGGAAATAATGTTTGGGTCACCTTGGCTTTTGTGCCTAGGTGATTATGTTCATTTCCTACATTTTATTTGATGAAAGTCATATTCATATTCTTATGGTCGCAGCGGCACTAGTAAGGATTGTATTGACTCCGATGATCCAAAAGAACTCGATGATGATAAATACGATAAGTCCAACAACCAAAGTCCTAGGATTGCATTTAGCTTAGGCTTGCATTTTCATTGTAGGCTTGTATTCACATTTTAGGTTTGCATCATGGTAGGTTGGTGCTCTCTTCATTATCTTCTCATTCTTCAAAGGTACTCATGTTTCATCATGATTTCTTCTTGACTGCACAAATGTCCGGTCCTCACTCTTGATCTTTGTGTGCATTCTTTTGGTTAGTACCTGCTGTATATTGAAAATATCCTACATGAGATGATTAGTACCATTACATCTGTTGCATTGCATTCATTTCCAAAAAGTGCATTTTCATACATTCATTAGCATCCATAAACATGTGCATCCATTATAAGCATAAATCAAATCATACATAGCATTTATACATCTAACATCTATCATAGCATTTTCATACATCAATAAAATATGTGCATAAAAATTTGCATATTCATCCATGGCATACATTTCTAATCCATACATCTAAATCATATAGGAAATCATCTCATAGAACATACACATTTACAGCAATATAGAAACATGTACAATGATGTCAAAAATTGAGCTCATATATATATATATATATATATATATATATATATATCGGTCTGAATGTACAAGGGTGCTACTCGAGCACAATATGTCAAAATGGCGGTACAATATACATCAAAATCTAACCACCTGGAGGAGGTGGAGGTGGTGGCATACCCTGCTACTGAAGGGGTGGCACACCCTACTGCTGAGGAGGAGGAGGTCCCGCTGGAGGTGGTCTCGGTGGAATGACTTGTGCACCAGCATACTTTGTAAAAGGCTGAATCTGATCGGTTGCCTCAGGTACAACAATAGTATACGCAGCATAATAGTAAGAAGCCTAAGCAGCCTTGTATCTAGTCTCCAACTGTGATCTAGCCAGTGCCTCTTGAAACTTCCAGATCTCCCAGTCTCACTCCAATATTTGTGTATCCCTGATGATCACCTGTGTATGGAGCTCATCATGCTCCTTCTGAGTCTGTCGGGCTCTCTCTATGACCCTCCAGAGATCCTCTTGCAACTGTGCTACCTGTCTACCTACTGAAGGATTAGTTGGAATAGCATCATCCATCACTGTGTCATCTCCCTACTCGACAGCTCTTTCCTGACCGTCACTAGGCCCAGCAGCTGCATTTGATCCCATGGGTCTCACAGGAATATCAGTCTGAATTGTCCTAGGCCGTATAACTCTCTCCTACTACTGTAGAGGTGGCTGCTGATCTTGTGGCTGATGTCTAGGTGGAGGAACCTGCTGTGCGTGCTGTATTGGTGGTGGTTGTACCACCTAAGGTATCTGACCCACTGGAGATGTGAGTCTTAGAAATGGATGTGCTAACAGATGGTCTCTGTATGCAGGTGTCACTCCTACATTCATCATCGCGGCCATATAATCCCACCTGGCTAGTGGTACTCGGGCATCTATCATGCTATGCCCCCTGTCAAGCAGTCTCTGCCAACCCTTCTTCATCTCATCGATGAATTAGGCATATGTACAGTACTCCAGAGACATGTCCTATGGCCTCCCAAACTGGCGCAATACACATGTAAGCAAGAAGCACTCAATGATAGTGATGGTACACCCAATCAAAGAATGTGAAGAGAACATAAATGATAACTCATGGTGAGCATCATCCCACACCTCATTGACTGCCCAAGGTCACCATATGACTGCGGCCATATCATCAATCTGTGCCCTTCACTTCTCAGTCTTATCCAGCGAGGGCTGGGTCATCAGACCTATGTATCTATAAAGATATGGCTCTAAAGGTTGTCGTGTATCATGGAATATCGGCCTACATACAAGAAGGTGCTCCTAGGCCTAGATCTATAGTACAATGACTCCTAGCACCATGGTACGAGCACCTCTATAAACAATCTCATGCATCTCTTGGTACATCTAAGCGAGCATGCACTTGCCCCATCAAAAAGTAACTATTGGTGTGACCAACATCTTCCACAACATAACTCCCCAGCCGCTCTCTAATCTATGCTGACCACGATCAGGAACCAAGTGACAACTCAGAAACAGTGCAAGAACAACTGCCAGGGGATGATCTCTACCATAGCTGGGTATCAAATCCTCCCATGAGATGGCCCATCCCATCACCAAATCATCCTGGAAAATGGCTCTCAAAGCCACTGTACCCTCTCTAGGCTGTGTGTTGTACTCTACACGAGCTCCATGGAAAGGCACTCTCAAAATTTGGTATACATCCTCTGGTGTCACCGTCATCTCTACCTAAGGCAAGTGAAAAGTGTTCATCTTTGAATGGAAATTCTCAACCAGGGCACCAAGTAATTTGTGATTCACCCAAATATTGGGTACATCATGTAGATATGTCAATCCCAGCCTGTCAATGTGGGCCTCATCAACATCTGATAGTCTCTGTAATAACTCCCCCATGATAGGATGATGAGATCAGAAACCGATGTCTGGGAGGTCAACCTACAAAGCAAGTGACAAAATTGGATCAGTACCTCAACATGATGATTTTCAAAGTAAAAGACAACAAATGCAGCTATGGACCTATTTTACACACAGTTTAAGATATGGAAACTGGTTGACTCTGTGACGCAAGAATATGACAACTTTTGACTTTTGGCTAGTTTCCCATGCAAGAAAACTCTTTTCCTGCGTGAGGAAACTCTCTTCCTGTGTGAGTTTTCTGGCTCGCATACGGCAGGATGTGTTCTCATGTGAGATTCTAGAAATCTCACGCGAGCACACGTGCTCTTCGCGCGAGCACTGGGGAGGGGCCCGCGCGCGAAACCCCTTACCTGCATGAGGATTTAGATTCCTCACGTGAAAGGCGATTAAGGACGGCGCGAGGAAACTGTTTCCTTGCGCGAGATTAGACGCGACACACATTAAAAAGGCCTAAAACATGCTAACCGTTAAAAATTGATAAATTTTTTTTTGAAATGCAGGATCAGGTTATGATTACTCATAGGTGCGTCATACTCCGGTGGTTGGTTTTGTCATTGGGAGAGCTCAAATCGGTGAGAATGTACGGGAATTCTATTAATATCAGCTGGAGCCCTCACCATCACTAAAGTCAAAAGGTGAATAATAATTTGAAAATGACCCCTCCGGGCCTTATACAGCCTTTGACCTAAATTTTCAAAGTGCTTTGTTTTTTGCGAAAGTTGCACCCTTGGCTAAATGGACCATTCTGAATCCATTTTCATGATCAAAGTTGAAATCTAACACTCGTAAGTAGGTCAAATCGCATTTTAAAATTTTAGGACCGACACGATCGGACACTTGTGCAGTCAATTTTCTCTCATTGCTTTCTTGTCAGGATTATCTCTTGTTATCATTTTCTTAGTTTCTGCAATCATTTCATCAAAGTCAACTCTAGTCACTTCTAGTCAACTATGGTCAAACCTAATCAACAGGACCTCTCGATTGCTCTAAATAAAATTTTCTCTCTCTGGACCTATATTTCTCTGTGATTTCTCGCTCTCATCACTATGATGTATCATCTTTTGATTTCCCTCCCGAGGGGCAAGATGATTGCATCATTGAATCTTTTTGCTTTATTATCAGATTAGTCTGATCTAAATCAAAAGTCCTCATCGCTAGGGGAATCTCATCACTTGGGGCATATTCAATTTTTTTGTACCTTATGCTCAAAATTGGATATTCCATGATCTTGAATCTCTAGGGGCATCTTGATGTCTTGCATTTTGTCATCTATCTTTCTAGGTATCTGAGCAATCTAACTCAGATCCTCAAGGATCAAGCTTTGTTCTGGAGAAGATTCTTGAAATCTCATTGGGTATTGGGGCAATCTAACCCAAATTCCTGAAAGTTACACTTCGTTCTGAAGATGAATCTCAAAAAAACTCTTTAGACCATTATCTAGGCAATCTAACCTAGATCTCGGAGGGCCAACCTTCATATTGGGGCAATCTAACCCTAATTCTGGAGATAGTCCTGGATCTTCATCAGCTATCAGTGGATATTGGGGCAATCTAACCCCGATTCTGATCTTCTCTCAGATGATTCTACTTCTTAATCTGATTGGTGTCTTGGCGACCTAACCTAGACTTCTAAAATCTTCATCTTCACTTCAGACTATTCTTTGAATCAATGCGCTACTCGCACATCAATTCAAAGAGGGGAAAAATGTAACACTACAAAATTGGCACCTTATAATCCAATCAATTTTGGTACATTTTCTCATTTTCGAAGTCCTATTGTACTAGGAAAATTCTTCTCCTAATTGACTTTAATTGACTGAGTTTCAAATGCAGAAAACCCAAATTTGCATAAATCTAACATTATATTTAATTCCTAAATTCTCAGAGTTTATTAGCTAAAAACCCCTATGATTAATTGATTTAATTCTAAAGTCTTAAGTGCTTTTAATTAAATCAATTCCACCCCCTTTAGCTAATATACATAAAAGGAATTGAAAGGTTATTTAATTATTGGATGGATTATCCTCAAAAAGGAATTCCATGTGAAAGGACACTCATGTGGCAATAATCCATCCTTTTATTTAAATAATCTTTGCATTTTTATCTCAAAAGAGAATGAAGAGACAACTATTTTTTTTCAAGAAACTCTTCACTCTCTTCCCATGGTTTTCTATAAATTGGAGCTCATTTTCTTCATTTGAGAGGATGATTTTTGAGAGCATCAAACTTATAGTCAATTTTGCATTTAAATTCTGTCATGCTTTTAAGCTTAAAATTGCATAAGTAGGCTAGTTTTCAATTGGAATTAAAGATATGTTGATTTCATTTATGATCCATTTACATGTCTAACATATCAATTTAATTCTTTCAAGCTCTCTAGTTAAAAGCAATTTCAATTCTAGTTTAAATGCAATTCCTTTTCTAGTTTAAAAGCACTTCATTTCTAGATTAAGAGTATTTTCTTTTCCTAGATTAATTGCATTTTGCTTCCATAGACTAGTTGCATTTCATTTCTAGATTAGTTGCAATTTACTTTCATAGACTAGTTGCATTTCATTTCTAGATTAGTTTCAATTTACTTTCATAGACTAAGATCAATTTTCTTTCATAGATTAATTGCATTCCAATTCATAGAGTAATGACGATTTCATCTTTTCTCATGCTTTAGAAATCCTCCATGTTAGCAACGGTCAGGTTGTTGGCTCTCGTTCTGAGGGTCAATTCAACATCCACAACTAATTAGGAGGAAGAAACTCATTTCAATTGAGTTTCTAGGATGAACAATTCATGTTTGTCTTTGTGAATTGAACAATTGAGTAAAGACTATGCTGAGTTTGTGCATGATTTAGAGGTCACATTCAAGCACACACAGAATTCTAGGATGAAATCAATGACATACTTCATGGATGGGTTGATAGGGACTTTGTGATAGGGGGATATTTTAATGGTATAGATCATTTACTAGATAAGATTGGAGAGATTCAGAGGGATCACAACCCCCACTAGACTTCAAAAAATGTATATCCAAAGAAATTCTTTGTGAAATAGGGCCAAAAAATGACATCTACACTTGGAAAAATAGGCAAATGGGGTTCAACAATATTGCAAAAAATTGGACAAACTCTTTTTCAAAGGTGATTTGGAATTCTTTGCATTTGATTTCAAATCTTCAATCTCCCCTATATCAGTTTCTAATCATTTTCTTATTTTTTTAGATGTTTTGGGTGAAGATAAGCCATGGCTGAGCCCCTTAAAATTTGAGAATATGTGGACGAAGGATAAGGAATTTTTAACTCTTGTTGACCTATGGTGAAAAGAGAGTTAGGCGGATGGGTCAAAACTTTACTGGTTTTTATCCAAACTAAAATATATCAAACATAATCTATTGGAGTGGAATAGAACTCACTTAAATATCTGCACTACTAAAATGAAGATAGAACAAAAAAAATCTGATCTTAATGACACTGTCATCCAGCAAGACATGAATACAGATCTATTCATCAAGGAAAAGGAACTCCTTAGAGACTATAAAGAGATTTTTTCAAAGGAGGAGACATACTGGAGGAAAAATCTAGAGAGACATGGCTAGAAGAGGGGGACAAGAACACCAATTTCTTCCATAACAACACCAAAAAATGAACAAGCACTAACATAATTCACAAGATCATCTTAACAGGAGGAAAGCCTTGGAGGAGAGAAAGGACATTTCAACAAAAATTGTGGACTACTACTCCAAACTATTAAACAACCTTGATGACTCTCATTTACAATCTCAAAGGATGCTAGTAGATGAAATTCCCTCACTAATCTCTCAAGAGGAAAACAAGATGTTAATGGATAAAATTATAGAGGTGGAAATATACAAGACTCTTGATCAAATGGATTTAGACAAAGCCTCGAAGCTAGATGTATTCCCTTCTAGTTTTCTTCAAATATGTTGACTGAATCTGGGATTAGAACTCATAGAAGCCCTTAAGGCAGCTTGATCCCCTGGTAGATTCCTAAAAGAAATCAACAACAATTTTATTGTCCTCATTCCTAAGAAGGATAGTGCTATTTTTATGGATGACCTTAGACCAATTTCCCTTTGAAACACCATTTACAAGATACTCTCAAAAACCCTAGTCAACAGGCTGAAGTAGGTGTTGGGGAATCAAGAATAGGGTTTGTTCTAGGAAAATTCATTTTTGATGGAGTCATTATAGCCCAAAAGGTTATCAAATAAATTCAAAAAAATAAGCAGCCCATTAAACTAGACATCAAGAAATCCTATGACAAGGTGGATTAGAGATTCCTAGAAAAGTGTCTAGAGAAGTTTGGATTTTCTAGAGGTTGGATAAATTTGATTTATTACTGCATCTCAACTCCCATGTTCTCGATACTCATCAACATAACACCTCATGGATTTTTTGAAATCTTTAGGGGCATCCATCAAGGAGACCCATTGTCTACCTTTCTCTTCATCATTGTGGCTGAAGCCCTAAGAAGAAAGGTTGCCAGCCTTCAAAATCAAGGAATCCTAAAAGGGGTTCAAATCACCTCCTCAATAAATCCAGTCAGTCACCAACAGTTTGCAGATGATACAATGATCTTTGGGAAAGGTTTCGTAGAGGGTGCCAAACAACTTAAAATATTACTTTCAAATTATGCAAAGCCATCAGCACAAGTTTCTAACAATGAAAAGTCCTAGATTTTCTTTTTCTTTGTCAAGAGAAGGACTAAATCACAAATCCTTAATAACCTAGGATTCAAGGAGGGAGAACTCCCATGTACATAATTTGGGGTCCCGATGGATAAATCTTTGAGGTCTAAAATAGATTGGAAACCAATTGGTTAAAGAATGAATGGAAGGATGGCCTCATGGAATTCTAAATGGCTATCATGGGCTGGGAGAATCAAAATGTTAAAAGCCATTATTTCAGCCATTCCTATCTTCCTTATGTCATGTCTAGCATTATCAATAGGGTCTTATCTGGATATAGTGAAGAAGCGTAGAAATTTATTTTGGCAAGGAACAGATACAAAAAAAAGTTCACATTGATTGCTTGGGATAAAATTTACATCCCAATAGATGGTGTGGGAATGGGCATCAAGAATCAAATCCATCAAAATCAAGCCTTAGGGGCTAAACTATTTTGTAAAATCTAGAATGAGAAACACGTTAAATGGGTTAGGATTCTAAGAGGGAAATAAATTTCCAATTCTAGTGAGAAGGAGGTTCTAAGAACTTTGGAACTTCATCTCCAAGTCAAGAAACATTATACAAGATCATGTCACTTGGAATTTAAAGGATGGAAGCAAAGCATTTTTCTAGGAGGATTCATGCGGGGGGGAATATCCATTCATTAGTAATTTGATGGATATACACAACATAAGAAATATTTGCATAGAAAAATGGGGGAATTTTGTCAAAGACTATATTTCAGTCCCCATTCCAAATCCAAAAGGAAAGTGGAAATGGAAACATTTGGATGACCTAGGCCTATCCCGGGAGGATATTTTGAACCTAAAGTTAGATTTGAAGGATATATTCTTTATACTGAAATAGGATAGAGATGAATTCATACAAAAAATTTCAAATGCAGGGGTTTATAGTGTGAAATAAGGCTACAAGATCACATCTGGGCAATATAGTATACCCAAGATTGATCTCCCAACATATATTTTCTAGAACAAAGTTTGCCTTCCAAAGGCATGCATTTTCCCTTGGGAAGATTTGTAGGGTTGTATTCTGATCGCAGACAAGTTTAAGAAATAAGGATAACAGGGCCCATATATTTTCTCCTTATGTTATAAAAATGAGGAGGATGTGAATCACCTATTACGTACATGCCCCTTCTCTACATAATGTTGGCAGTGGATGTGTGCTAGATTGAGGTGGATCTCAGTATTGTCAAATGATATCTTGTCCCTTTTTAAATTATGACCTACACCATTAAAAAAAAGCCTTTGAGGGAACCTTTGGATCATATCCCCTTCAATTTTAATTTGGGAGATATGGAAAGAGAGAAACCAGAAACTATCCCAAGATAAAAATATGGATATAGCTTCGTTCCTAAATAAAATAGAAGCAAAAATTGTAGAAATAATGAACTCTCACATTCAGTGTCAAAGTGGTTCCCCAAAATATTTTAGAGGTTGGGATGACATGATATTCAAAATTTGGTTTTGGATAAAGGCCCCACTAGTGATAGGTAGAGTGGGGAGAAACGAGTGTTTTAGAGAGAGAGAAAATTGCTCTTGGTCTCCTCCTTCTCTTGGGTGGCATAAACTAAATTTTGATTGTGCTTCTAGTGGTTACACTAGCCCTTCGAGTGTTGGATGTGTGATCCATTCCTACCAAGGAAAAAAACCATTGCAAGATTGTCCAAGCCTCTAGAAGAAGATAGAAACAATGTGGTAGAATTCAAAGCCTTATTAGCTCGTCTATCCTTAAGTCTAGAACTTAATGTGAAAAAGATAGAAATTGATGGGGATTCTACAATTGTTTTGAATTTGGTTAGATATAGATAAACTCCTAATTAGAGGTTTCATTCACTAATCAAGGTGATATTAAGTTTAATCCAAAGGTTTGAGCAAGTCACAATCAATCAAATCTATAGAGAAGGAAACTCCTAGGTAGACGAATTAGCTAAATAAGGTGCAAAAGGTATTGAAATTAAACAGTTCTTTCTAGTCAAATGTGAGGAAAAATAAAGTTAAAATGACATCCTTCAAACTGTCATATGTTTGGTACAATTACTCTTTTAGGGTGTTGTATTGTTTATATTTTTGATATCGCAGAGGATGTGCTTTTTGGAATGGAAATCTATTTTGTGGTGACCTTCAATCTAATATTCTTTGGGTTCATGACCCAAAGGGGGGTTCGTAAATCAAAATTATGAAGGACCCTTGTAATGTGTTCTACCCATTTTGGCTATAGGGGAGATGGAGGACTGACTAGACATGGATTGGGGTGAAGGATCACATGCTACCACCAATCTAGAGTCTGAGATAGGTTTAGGATTATTGACAAGACATAAGGAGATGTCCTTTCCCATCATCATCTCCAATATAATAATAGTCATAGTGTCAAGTTGATACGATCCAACCACCGTAGTAAACAATTCAGGTCTATTTGGGTTAAAAGGACTTGGCCTTTTCGAGGATCATTTTGAAAGATGACACAACTATTTATGCTTACTCCTTATGAAAAAATTAGTCCAAAAAATTCTATCTACATCATAATCACTTTAAGTTCTTCATGGTCCCACTGGCATGTGATGGTTAGGACACTTTTCATTTTTAGAATAATAACTAAACTATAGACTGTTGTCTCTCCTTTTCCTATCTTGGTATTTTTTATAGTTTACAAAGGTGTAAAGAATGAACTTATTATCATGGACACCCCCAGCAAACTTAAATTAATCAACATGCAAAATTATTTTGATATACCCATTACCGATTTTAGGATGAAGGAAGTGTCAAAGTTTCAACATTGTTTACTCATGCATGTCATGCATAAGGTTCTAGGCTTCAACTTTGTCTTCACTAACCATCGCAATAGAGTCAACTCAGACATTTTCACTGGCTTCTTGGCATGCTCTTTGGTCGCTGGGGTACCTAAACTTGTGGAAAAGTAGATATGACAATTACTTGATGATACCACTACCATTTGAATATTCAGTGATGATGAGGGCTGGAGGCCAGTTCTTAGGATTCAGTAATAGAAAAAGAAGGAACATTTATGCCCCCCCCTAGGATTTTTTTTGTATTGTGGAGTTGGGAATGAGAGAATCAATACGTTCATAGGTATGCAATGAGGAAATGATTGGACTTCATCAAGAAGTTCCTTGGTTTGATAGATGGCATGGAGGTTCCTTGTGGAGATGAGGTAGATGAAGAATGCATTTTAGTTATAAATATGCTAAGGGACTAGACGACCTAGGAAGTAAGGACTATTCAGAGAATGAGGAGGCAGAGGATGTAAATGAGGGAGCGGGTGTTGAGGAAGAGGAAGAAGAAGTGGGTAATGTAGACTCAGATAAAGAAGCAAATTAAGAAGTGAAGGAAGATGACCCAGAAGAATAGGCAGAGGAAGAAGAGGAGGCTGAGGACGATGATGACACTAAGGAGAAGGCAATACATAAACAAAAGGATTATAGTGGATCCTCATCTTCATCTACTATCAACTGAGAGATAAGCCTAAATTTTGGATTTTTGGGGTTTTTATGTTCACCTTTGTCTTTAATTTTTTAAATAAGTAGTCTTCAAGATGATGGCAGGAGATAAAAGACTTCATTTTGTATTTTTTTAGTTGTCTTTTTTGGACAGTCTTCTCTAGAATGTGGTTAAGTTTCGCTATGTAGTCTACTATATATTATTATATTACTATATATTATTATATTAATACAAACTTTTTGGCTTCGGTCCCTTATTGATAAAAAAATGCAAGATAAACTTAAAAAAAATAATATTGATTGTAAATAACTAATAATAGTTTCTTGTAACTCGCAACCATAGACAAAAATTGATACAATATATCCTTTCATCACCCTCTGTTTGTTTTAAATGTGTTAAAACATATTGTACAATATGGAAAAAGTGTTTGTGTAGATGTAATAATAATAACAAGAAGTTTGAAATATTTAAATGATGTAAAATAATAAAACAAGCTATTTGAAATATAGAGCTTAGGAAGAACGATTTCAAAAATATTATAAACCGTAGTTTGTTTTTTTCTAAAGAAAATAAATATATGCATAAATTGAAGGAATACATCTTTAGTTGGCTATTTAAGAGACTTGTCTTACTAAAACCTTTATTAAAGTACTTTTTACCTCCATGACAGCCAAAAATGTTGTACACCATTGGGAACTAAAAACTGTAATTAGTTTTTAAAAAAATATAATGTAAAATAATTTAGCAACACTACACTAACATGTAGAAAGTTAAAATGAAAACATACAATGATGAAAACGAGAGGAAAGGAACAAGAAAATCAAATAAAATCACTTGAAAATTCTAGAAAACCTTTAATAAGAATGTTGTTTTTTAATTATTGTTGTGCTTTTTTTTATATTAACTATAGAGGGATCAAAAATATACAACAAGTATCAACATCAAAGAGTTCACATCCGGAGGCAGAGCCTCACATAGATCACGATAAGGTTTCAAAGTAGCTTATACAACTTAACAAAAAAGGAAAAGGAACATCTAGAATAGAGAAATTAGTGCAAAAGATCTTCAAAAATTTCAACCCACGAAGTCCATCCTAGAGGTCCTTCCATCCAAATTATTCCTTTGTTTTCTTGGATTTGACTTATCATAAACATCTAGTCGTCACTAGCATCCTTTTTCTTGTTGATTTCCTTGTGCAGATTTTTCACTGTCTTGTTGAAAAGAGCCATATTGTCCATATGTCTATGATAGGCATACCCATCTTTCATTTTGCAAATGAACATGGTAGAGTGCCCCATCTTGAGAAATCTAATAAGCTTTTCCCTCTCGATCATCATACTGATGCAGAACGATGAGGAAATTTTAAAATGTGTGAGTTTCAAAGAAGACTCAGTAAGAGATCTATGGCTGCCCTGATACCTTTCTTCATTCCTGCATTTCCAGAGCTGCCATAAGATGTTAGAAGAAAGGATGTTCCAAAGAAGATTAGTATCTTTTTAAAGTCCCTATATATGACCATTAATTAATTCAAATATATCAATGTACTTAGGACAAGTGATACCAAATAAGGCCCAAACCCTCTTAGAAAATTTACAGTCAAAGAGAATATGTCTACAAGAGTCAAGGAAATGGTAGAGACTACAAACATCAATAGGAGTAGGATATTTCTTATAGGAAGGCTATTGAGGGCCATCAGCCATTTAAAGCATTTGATTTTAGGGTCAATAGGAGATTTCCACATTCTATTAAGAATTTTATTCCAGCATTTAGTCTCAAGAGAGGTATACCAGAGCTTGTTAACATGCTCAATAATACTATGACTATTATTTAGGATACTATACACATTTTTGGCTTTGATTTTGTTAATCATAGTTCCATTAGGTCATTTGATATTCAGGAATCTATGTGAATCAATAAATCAGGAGGCAGGGAGGTCCTTACTAGCTTTAACAATCATGTTATAGGTCTTCTTATGTGTGGTGGGTAGGTTAAAACTATTCCTTGACTCATCCCAGGTCATAAGAAAGTCATTCTCAAAAAGGTCTATAAAAGTGGAGATACCCAAACTGTTCTAGATTTTAGCCAAGCACCCTTGGGACAGGGCTAGGGGCTTACCCAAGAGGTGGAGGTTACACCAAATGGACCTTTCACCATGTAGAAGATTATTATCATGGAAGGAATTACCAGAAATATAAATCCTAGAAGACTCCTAGTCTTTCCAAATGGTCTTGAAGATAGCAGACCCTTGCACAGTAATTGGAAAATCCCCTAACAAAAGATCACTAAAAGCAATATTCTTCCAAGTTTTAGCCTTCATAGGGTATCCCCGCTCAATATTACTTCTGATAAGAACCTTCCATCATTCATCCCCTTCTAGATAGTGGAAGATCCACTTGGTGGCCAAAGAAGCCCCTATATCCTAAGATCTTTCAAACCAAGACCCCCAAGTTGTTTTTCAGTGCAACTCCAGTCCCACTTGACTGCATGCCTTTTTTTGTTGCCTTTACCATCAGACTAGAGGAAGTTTCTTATGGCCTTTTGAATTTACATGATTTTATAGTTATTGAACATCCAAGTAGAAGAGTAGTAGATATTATAGGAGGAGATTATTTTTTGACAAACCTGAATTCTACCAACCAAAAACAAAGATTTGTTATACCATTTGTTCAATTTCTTGGTGATTTTATTTTTAACCTAGAGCCACATATCTTTAAAAGAGGGATAAATAAAAGGGATGCCCAAGTAACATACAATATTATTGAGCCCTCCCCACTAAAACCCATACTTATTGAACCATCCTAGAGTCTGGTCATCCCAACCAAGGCAAATACACTTTTCTTGAGACAATCTAGCCCCCAAAATAGAGCAAAAACAGTCAAGTTTTCTAAACAGATTGTTGAAGTTCTCTTCTTTCATGTCAAAAAATAAACTAGTATAATAAACAAATTGGAAGTTAGTCAAGTTGTCCTTATTGGGAAAGGTGATACCTTTGACCTCCAGAGAAAATGTGTTATCTCTAAGAATGTATGACAGAGCTTCAGAAGCAATAACAAAAAGGGTAGGGGCAAGCAGGCAGACCTCTTTGATAGATCTGCCCATAGAAATAGATTCTGAGAGTGAGCCATTCACATCAACTTGGGCCAAGGCATCTTTGAGTAAGAGTTTAGTGTAATTATAGAAGACTTTAGGGAACCCAAAAGCCCTTAGCATCATGTCAATAAAGTTCCATTCAATTCTGTCATAAGCCTTCTCGAAGTCAAGGAGAAGGATAGTTGCATTATGTTTGGAAGACTTAGCCCAGTTCATAGCTTCCCAGCTAGTAATGAGATTTTCAAGGATGTATCTCCCTTTTATAAAACCAGTTTGCATAGAGTTGATAAATTTGGGTAAAATGCTTTCAAGTCTACGGACCATAATCTTAGAAAGAATTTTGTAAGAAACATTAAGAAGAGTAATAGGGTGGCAATTCTTGATAAGAGTCTTATCACCATCTTTAGTGATTAATTTAATTATACCTCTATTAGTAAAGTTCCCCAAAGTGCCTTTGGCGTAGGCTTCATTATAGAGATCAAAGAGATCAGAGAAAATCTAGTTTATGTTAGCTTTGTAAAACTCAGCGGGGAGGCCATCAGGGCCAGTCATTTTGTCATTCTTAAAAGAATTGATAGCATTCTCAATTTCCTCCATCGAGATTTTTTTCCCAAGAAGAAGAGAATCTTGCAGAGATGGATTCCTCATTTTCCTCAAAGGTAAACAGATTTTGATAGTAGGAGGCAAAGGCATTCTTGATGTCATCAAGATGTTCAATCTTAATATTATTTACCACAAGTATACTAATGGATTCATTGGCTTGTTGCTTTTAAGAAGATTAAAGAAGAACTTGGTCCCCCTATCACCCTGCTAAAGCTAGTGAGCCTGACACCAAATGTTGGCCCCATGGACTTTGATCTGCTGGTGGCGACAGAGATCATCCCTAGCTTTGGACACAATGGTGATAATATTATCATTAGAAGGGTTGTTCTGAATGAGAATCTTAGTAGATCTCAATTTGGAGGAGAGAGCCTTCTCAGTGTACCTAAAGTCTTTGGCTTTCTTTTGGCCCAGAGTTTGCAGAAGAGCATGATAGGCATGAATGTTTTGTTGCCACCTTTCACCACAACATAGAGAGGATAAGAAGTATTTATTAAATGTCTTGATAAGCTAGATGGCAGAAAGGATATCACCATCCTTGAGAAGGGAAGTGTTAAGAATAAACCTCAGTTTCTCAACCTTAGGAGTAGTATGGGAACCGATGATCTTAATATGCACCTAGATAGGATGGTGATCATAAAGAGATGTAGGGGAAACAGTAACTAAGTTACCAAGTACATCAGGGATGAAAGAAAAATAGTTTTTGTAAGCGTAAAATCTATCAAGTCTAGCATAGATATGGGGTGGACCTTGCTAGAGGTTACACCAGGTGTGCCACAAGCTAAGGTTGGTGTTATCATTGTCCTTCAGGGGATTAAACAAGAGTTTGGAATGAAGAAACTTATCCCAAGGATCTTTCTCCAAAAGCTTCCATGTGAAGGGGCGACCGCCCAATTTATCTTTTTGGGACTCAACCATGTTAAAGTCCCCACCAATAATCCAAGGGAGGCCATCCAAGTCGACAGGGCCGATCTTTCATATGAATCATTGGACACATAGATGGAGTAGATACCAAAGGTGGTAGAGTTAGTACTAAGAGTGGCCCATGAGGCCCTATTACATAGCGAAACACCTTTATTCACAATGCATTTAGTCCACTTAGGGTTAATCAGTAAGCCAACTCCTCACCTACCTTTCGAATGATCAGAGCATATTCTAACAGCATCCTTCCAGATGAATTTGAGGTTAACATCCAACATGAAACTGATAGCTTTGAGCTCTTGTAACATAATAAAATCAATATTGTGATAAGTATCCATAAAATGCTTAATGATATGCTTCATGTGCGTGGATTCAACACCCCTCACATTCCATGATATGCAATTCATGCTGACCTAATATTAGTAGGGAAGCAAGATAGGTCCATAGACCCTTCTATGGCACTAAGGTTAGCAGGTTGGGAGGAGTCCTCACCTCTAATCCCTGAGGGAGTTTTATTCTTTGATCCTGGGGGTCTCCCCCTTATTTTGGATTTGGGGAAGTCTTTTTTCTAGTCAAACTCTTCAAAATCTGATTCATGCAACCTAGTGATATCCATATCAATCCCTGAGTTAGGGTTTGGGCACGAGAGATCACACATCATGGAGGGCTCTATTGGAATGGAAATCTTAGTGTTATTGGAGGCGGGGAGAACATCTAAATAGTAACCTCATTGATTTCCTTGAAGACTTTAGTATCCTCAACAACAGAGGTGGCAGAGGACTCAATAGTGGAGTTAGCAATAGGAAAGCTCTCAGGTAAGGGTGGAGGGTTAGCTTTCACTGAGTTATCAACCAAATTACCCCAGTATTATTCACTTTCCTCCTTTTTTATTCATTTTTTTTTTAACAATCTAAAATTCATCGGTCATATGTATATTAGAGGAATCATGTAATTCTTCGGTCAATTTTTGTTTAGGTTGATTAACAGGATGGGTCAGGGGGGAGGACATAGGAGAGGTCATAAGGGGGGTGATAGAGGAGTATTTTCAAATGCATTCGGGCTTGAGCTAGTGTTTTTCAAAGTTGATTCAATCATAATTGGGGAGGGATTATGGTTAACAGCTTCAATTTTTCATTTAATAATAGGGAAATCTCTTTGAAGGTGGCCTTCTTTTTTGCAAAGAAAGCAGGCATTTAGACCACCCAGAATCTCTAAAGGGAAGGAATATTTTTCACCAGAGATGTTAATCTTTGTAGCAGACAGAACCTCTATACTAGGTTTTAAAGATACCAAGGCTCTCGCATCCATATGTAGAACAATGCGACTAGTATCATCAAACCTTATAACCTTTCCCAAAGGTTCAAGAATATGATTGATAAATTTCCATAGGAAAGGATGTAAGTTCTTCATAATAATCCATCGAGGGGCTGAAAGGGCAAGCACTTGCTCATGGATAGCTACCGGCATCCAGGCTAGGGCATGGAAGGATGTGTTACCAACAGTCCAGTATTGTCTTTTAAGAATAGCTTCCTGTGCCTCTAAGTTTTTAAAGAAAATCACAAACAAATCTCTTTGAATTTTCCTATAGAAAGATATAGTATGCCCTAGCATAAGATTCCAATAATTATGAAACCAGTCATCAAGGAACTTCCTAGCAGGACACTTCTCAATTTCTATGGCCACAAAAAAGATAGCAAAGTTTTTCAACCTATTCTTCTCTTTCTCAATTTCACCAATCATCTCAAAATTTGGAGCAATAGAAAAAGGGACCAAGGAATTCATAGCTTCCTTACCTGGCTCAGCCATTTCATCGTGATTGGAGATCTGAAACCTAGCTCTTGTAGAGATTGTAGAGGAGTTGGACACTGCTTTAGAGAAGGTTTTAGTCGTTGAAGATGCAAGATGCGAGCCATTGCAAGGGTTTAAAGTGTTGGCCATAAGGGATTCTAAGGGATCATTAATGGTATTAATGGTAGAGGCTACGATCTCTGTCGAAGGCTTGAGTGGGAGATAAGTCATCAGAATACATAAATAAAAAAGGAATGCACACACCTGATATTATGTTTCGGACACGCTGGCATCAAGAGAAGTGAGAATGCGGTACACCCACAATGAAGACCACCTTTTTCTCTAAACATAAGCGGAGCCCGTACTATTGAAAATATAGATTTTTCAATGAAACTATAACTTATCTCTATTGTTGTGCTTAAGAAAAATATCACACATAATAACAAAAATATATCTACATAGTGAAATTGAAAGAGATTCTTCCAAAATTGTAAAACACATTTCTTGGGAACAAAAATAAGGTCCTAGTTTTTATAAATAGCAAGTTGTATATATTTTTTGGTTTAGCATGACTACCTGTAAAAGCATTACTTAAAAAAATTCATGGAAAGGTAATGCTCCAATGATAACTAAAACCATATCATTGGAGCATTACATACATACATACATACATATATATATATATATATATATATATATATATATATATA
>MU224984.1:1549168-1576748 GCA_018584345.1 Thuja plicata
ATATATATATGTAAAATATTTTATATAGGAAAATTATAAGGACAGTATATAATGTGAAATTATAATATTTTTTTTCTATTAATTATAATTTATCCCAAATACAATTCAAAGTATCATTAATCAGTTCAAATATGCATATCAGTTACATCATACATAAACTACATCATATATCACCTATCAACTATATGTAGAAGAAACAACATTACATAAGAATCTATATAGGTTTGCTATGTATGATACAAAAAAATTGTATTTTTCATCTCTAAATCATACTATCTAGGTCTTGCGCATCCCCCTTTCTTTCTACCCATGTTGTCCAGCCTAAGGGGATTCACATCCAACACATCTCCTTGTCTTGTTGAATGAACTCATTTTATGGGAGAACCCCCACCTCCACTACTGGTATATCAATACCCATAACCTCAACAAGTGAGACTATTGCAATTACTATTGCTGCAATAGTAGTCTGTGTCTCTCTTTCTTATTGCTCATTAAGTTTCACTATGAAATTGGCTAGTCTAGTCTCAGAATGAGATCTCTCATCAGACCTTCTGTCCTAGGTAAAAATCATGGCATATTTCCCACTTGAAAATCCTAGATGTCCTTTCCTACATAAGCTTGTCAAAAAATTTCCTTGTTAATTTCATTGTGAGTGTGACCTACACATCAATGTTATAGAAAATGAGTCTCCTTAGAGATTGAAAAAGAGCTTTATCCATGCCAGTAAAAATGTTGTCATTTCTAAATTTCCAAATAAGCCTTAAAATTTTAACAGAAAATATAAACCATAAGATATTGAAATCCTTCTCGAGGCTCTAGACATAGCCTAAAACTATCTTGAGAATATTGATATTAACATTGATAGAGATACAAAAAATGTTCCAAAATTCTTTAGCTATCTCAAGAATGTTATATTAACATTGACGAAGATACAAAAAATTTTCCAAACTTCTTTAGTAAATAGATAATCCAAAAAAATATGGCTCGTGGTCTCTAGTGTTTTGGAAAAAAGTACATATATTAGATTCCTCTTTAGGTTTCTTAATTGGTAGTTTGTTAAGGCTAAAATATCATAAAAATCCCTTCTTTAAGTTGGCTCCACAATATTAGCCCATAAATTATCAAATGTTTTATGCCAAGAGGAGGGATCTCAATCCACATTCTAGAAATAATTCACATGATTGAAAATTACATGATTGTTAGTAATGAAGGAGTAAATGCTCTTAGCTTTAACACAAGGGAGGGGTCATCCATTAGGCCGTGTGTAGGAGGTAAATATATTGTTATCAATTTTACATTAATTAGGAAGGGATAGCGAGTTACATGCCTTCCTCAGCATAGAGTAATTTCTCTATTGAAGTTGTGGAATATCAAACATCTAATAGATCTCTTCTCACCCCATTAGATGCCCCTCTTTGATGATGTCCAAAAACATTTTCATTCCCTTCATTGCCCATATTTTTGATGAGCAACCTTGTAACCATGCCAAAGACTTGTCTCTATGTTTCAAACTCCACCACACTAACCTTCTACCACATATTTTATTCTCTTATGAGATTATCCCATTTTACAATATAAGCTCACTTACATTTTTCCAACCTTTCCATATAGACTTAAAAATACTTGATCGTGAGACTTTAATAGGAAATAAGCAACCAATAAGATCACAAAGGTGTAAATCTTTCCATGAAGGTCCTTTACTATGGACCACTTTACTTATATATTATGCCTACCAACACTTTCCATGGTTCCAATCTCTATAATAATTTGAATATTCATTTGGCTACAAGTGCCAGCCCCTATATTGTAACATATTTCAACCCTATCCCTCCTTTAATTTTAGTCATATTACACCATTCCCATCTCACAAAATGAACTTTTTTAATGGCCTTACGAGAAGAGCAGAGGTAGTATCTAATCTATTTTTTAATATGATTGAACTGATATTGATTAAAAACATAGAAACACATGAAAATAAAATGTTATAAGATGATAAGATATTCTAACACACCTGATACCTTCCAGCCAAGGAAATGTATTTTTTATTCCATTTTTTAAGTTTCTTGTCAATTATATTTGTATTCCACTCCCATATTTACTTTAAATTGGGGCATATAGAAAAGGGGGATGACAACTATCTCACTTGGTTCTTTGACTCCCCAATGCAAACTAGGGAGGGGGATGATCATCCCACCCTAACACATTAGACTTGGGGAGAGATATTTTTCTATTGGATGCTTTGAAAAATATGTCCTTCTTAGCCATCAAAGAATCCAGATTGTTATCTTCCAATGCAATAAGTATGGCAATATCATTTGAAAAATATACATTTGTGACATCTTTCTCATTTGTTAGGGTGATTCCTTGTACTCTTAGGGCTAATAAGTTATCTATTAGGAGATATTATAATGCATCTTCTTCCATAAAAAATAAAGCAAGCAATAATAGACACCCCTATCTAATGGATCTAGAAAGGTCAAAAAAATCTGATTTGCAACCATTGACTTCCACCCTAAAGTATGCGTCATTTGACATCCACCGTTTTATCCTCTTGGAGTTCAACCATGTTAAAGTCTCCCTCAAAAAAAAAGGGGATATTAAGAAGAGAAGCAAGTTAGCTCCAGAGCATGACATGGTCATTATAATCATTAGGGGAATAAATAAAACATATTCCTATAATAGTTCCATTTGACTTCCTAGTAGTTTAGAAAATCCCAGACACTTCATCATCATGAAGATGAAGCTCCAGTTTCTAGCATATGCTTTCTCATAGTCAATTAGCAGCATGCTTCTTTTTTGGTTGGAGTCCTTATCCCAAGTCATGGGTTCCCAATAGGTGAGGCGGTTTCCCAATATGTATCTTCCTTTAACAAAGCAAGTTTGGGTGGGGTTGATCACCTTGGGTAAGATATCTTCTATCCTTTTTGCCAAGACTTTTGCAAGTATCTTATAAGATACATTTAACAATGTAATTGGTTTCCAATTATTGATTACGTATTTGTCCCCAACCTTAGGGATCATTTTGATGAGATAACTATTGAATTCACTGCCTAATAATCCCTACAAAATAGATTCTTTATAAACATGTTTAAGCTCTTCTTTAATCCAATTAATATTTATTATGTAGAACTCTATAGGAAACTTGTTTATTCCTAGAGCCTTGCCATCTTTTAGGGACAATATGTCATTGTTAATTTATTCTACAGTAATCTCTCTATCCACCATATCAGCATCCTCTTAGCTAGCTTCAATAAGTTGAGCACCACTTTTAGGCA
Source organism: Thuja plicata (assembly GCA_018584345.1). Taxonomy (NCBI): domain Eukaryota; kingdom Viridiplantae; phylum Streptophyta; class Pinopsida; order Cupressales; family Cupressaceae; genus Thuja; species Thuja plicata. Next base: position 1,552,444 of record MU224984.1, read on the forward strand.
AAATGTGGAAGCATTTTTCATGTTTTTCTAAATTTCTATCAAGGGAAGTAAAAAATTGAGGCACTTACAGATTATTTCTCAAAACAATTTAGTAATAGAAATTGTATCTCTTGGAGTCTACTTTTCAAATATGTAATTTATTGCAATACCCACATGGTAGAAATAGATTTTTTGTAAGCATAATAAATATTATTTTTCAAAGTGCTTGTTTTAAGACCATAGCACACACATGTACAACCACCATATTTTCACCTAAATAAGCATTTTTGTGAATCCATATGGAGAAAGATAACTAGCACACCAAAGATTAATGAGCATATTTTAGCTTTTTTTTAATTAATTTTTAATTGAATGTAAAATATTTTTTCAAAACCTCTGGTGTACGACCACCGTAAATTGATGAAAACTTCATATTTTTTCAAAATTCTTTTTTTTTTAGCTTCAAGGAAATTCTATGTAGATCATGTCATATAATTTAATTTCCAAAAAAACAAAAACAAAAAAAGTTATTAAAAATTTAGTGAACCTCACTATTTTAAGTTTAGGTACCACTTTTGATTAATAAATAATGAAAAAATAGTAAAGTTAACCATATTACTATGAAATTTGTATAGTAAGAACTCTAATGGGTTTTGGTTTCGTCCAAAAAATTGATTGGGAAGACCTTCAAAAAATTATGGCAAGGCATAAATCTTGTATTCTAGTGTCTTAGCCATTATTTTGGAGGCCCAAGCATAGGCCTGGCCCCACCAAGCCTGTCCCAAACCGAAAACCAAAGTGAGTGGACATTTCCCAAACAAAATTTTAAGAAACGGGCATCCATTATTTAAAATTCAAAAAATGGGTGACCATATCTTTTTTTCCATTGAGTAATAAATGGGCACACATTTTTAAGAAATGGGCACTTGTTTAAAAAATGGATACCCATTTCTAATAGAGTCATTGACTAAAAAAAATATTCCAAAAGATAAATTACAATGATTGAATGATTATTCAATCATTATTTGACTAATCACAACAGTAGAAGGAATGTTCTAATAAAAAATTTGATATTGTTGACTTTTTATGGATTTGACATGAGAAAAGCCATTTGAATTCAAAATTTGGTGTAAACAAAGGATCAAAGAAATGTAGAAAGAGGCAAAGGAAGGTTTTTATAGCTGAGGAGGTTGTATCAAGTAGGGCGGAGGAAAAATGACAATGAGAAAGAAGAGCAAGAATTTGAGAACTGAATAGTGCTGGAGGATCAAGTTCAACAATTGTTGTAGAAGAGGAGAACATTGAGGATACCATGATGGATGAAGAGGTCTAAGAATAAAATACATTAGAAGCAAGTTAAGGTACATCTTCTAATCCAATTTTGGATACAGGTATGTCTTCACAGCCACATGTTTATTTTGATAAAGAAATTGGTGATTTTCTAGAAGAAGAATACTCTTTGAATGATTTAGATTTTCTTCCTGAAAATAGAGAAACTGAAATTGCACATCAAAAAAATATATTTATAATGATAGAGAGATTGAAATTGAAAATCAAACATTGATTGAAATTCAAAATAGAAAGCTAATTGAAATTGAAAATCAAATGCCAATTGAAATCAATAATGTCGATGTAGACATAGAAAAACCAATTGAGAAACAAACCCCTTTGAAAGATAATGAAATAAATGAACATTTTAAAATTAAAAGTGATGTGCTGGACAATATTTGTGGTTTTGTTTCATGGAGATAGATTGGGACACATGCAAGTAGATTGTTTAGACAATATTTTCATAATTTAAAAATTGCGTTTCAATGTCAACTAATTTTTTTGAATAAGGAAAAAATAGGTTTTGAAGGGGTCCCAAAACCATTTGCAAAAATTAGCTAAACATAGGTCAAAAGTGGAGTAATTGAATCCCTTTCTATTGATGTCAAAGGGGAGAGATTCTTTGAAGAGATATTGTAGAAAATTCCTACTGTTTCAAGGAGAGGTGTGAAGAGGATATTGAGAATATTGTATTGACATAAGTACTTTTTGGATTGATGGATTTTATCATATGTTTCCATCAATTCCAAAGGGAGAGAGTGTCAGAATTGGTTTATGTTGTAGTTGTTTGCATTTATGTTTTTTCATGATGTCAACACATGTTTTAGTTGAGACATACATACTAGTTACCATTGGTGCATGAATGACTTACAGAAGTGTACGGGCACTATATGAATGTTTCATAGTATGAATGTTAAAGTTTAAATTATTGGCACACAACTGATTCACCCCCCCTCTCAGTTATTTTTGTGAACTATTATTGCTAACAACAGAAACACATTATTGGAAAGAATATATGCATAAAATCTCAAAAAAAATTGAGATTCTCAATATTAAATGTTGTTGCTTCTCTAGTTAAGGTTCCAGGATCCCTGCCAAATTTTTATTTTTATTTTTTGATGTTTAGAGTTCTTTGCAAGTCTCTCAGGTTTAGGAGTTTGATAGGGTTTCTCACGGATGGATTTATATTTTAAAATCTTAATTTTGATTCTTTGAACTATATGGTCAACATGGTTCTGAACACTATGTAATTTATTTTTTGAGGATGATATGTTTAAATTTTCCTATTTTAGTGATTAGTTATTACATTGCTAAGGTGAATAATAGTTGTATGTTTATTAGGTTAGCTATTAAGGTGGATTGGATGGATAAGGTTAGGACCCTCTTTTTGGATGTTTTCACTTATATGTGGTTGGGGTTATAGCTAGTTGTTGTATGTGTTATTGGTTATGTTGACCACAAACTATTTTGTATTTGTGATCTATATTGTTGCTTAATTTTTTTATCTCTCTAAGGGACCGGGGCCCTTTTCCTTAGTTATTTAACAAAAAAAGAGTTGTAAGACTGATCCAAAGATAATTTCATCACCATGTTTATGTGAAAATCCATGATAGTATTTCATACCTAAGGTGAAACCTTATCATTTTAGCATATGTGATTATTTAAGTATTTTTTCCTTATAAAGATAAAACCTCCTTAATTTCATCAAAGCTACTGTGGAGTTTGTAACACCAATAAGGGGTTTGGCATAGGGAAAACCCTATATAGCACAACCATTTTTTTAAATTTTTTTAATTATGTTGAGATCTAATTGCGGAAGATTATAGTTGAGCAAACATGATAGTGATAAATAGTCCCTAATTTGGAATAGGAGAAGACAACATAATAGGGCACCTAGTAAGTGTGTATCTAGACTAATCAAATTGAATCAGTATCCATTATAGTTAGGATAATTAGGATTACTTTCTAGGATCCTAAATGGTATCCATTATAATTTGGATAATTTGAGTATCCATTATAGTTTGGATAGTTTTGAACCCATGCAATTTGATTATTTTGGATATTCAAAGTAATCAAAACTATATATCCATTATAGTTGATGAAACTAATCATTTGATTAGTTTAGATACCCATCCAACACACCATTCCAACACTTTTATGTCAAGATTATAGATGTATGTTCCTCTATGTGTCTTATTTATCAATCTATCCTATTATGTTAGTTTTTTGTTGTAAATGTTTTTGTTATTACTAAAATTAATAATTTTCTATCATTTATCCTATATCTTAAATGTATATATCATAGTTTTAATTTATTTTCAACAAAGCAACAAACTTTAAGTCCTTGGCCCTCCTTTCAAGACTATAATTGAGACAATTCACATTGCAATGCCTTGCAATATATATTCAAAAATTTATTCTATATCTATAGATCTTACATCTCATTTCAATATATACATCAATAAAATTTTACCTTTTAAGGCACATAAGAAGAAAAATCTGGAATATCTCTATGAGAAATTGTCTATTAAGCTGTAATCTCCATTTTGCGAGACATAGATTTTTTCATGCAATGGGTAGTAAAAGAAACAAAAGGGGATCCCTCTAACGACTATGAGAAAAGGAGGAGACAGACTAAGGTCTGGAATTACCTTCAGGTAAGGCAAAATTTCCAATTTCATTAAAAAGCTTCATGGAGGGAAGCTGTTGGTGACTAAAATGTTCATGAAAAGCTGGGACTAGGGTAGTGTGGTGATTAAGGCCAGAAAATTTACAGTCAATGAGGAGGTTATCTCCAAGTTTGCTGGAATCCCCATTGTGGGCAAGAGATTTTATAGGGATCATAAAATTGTGGACACTGCGATCAGTGATTTCATGAGGAGTGAGGAAGAGAAGAAATCTCTCATCAAAGTCATGACCTATTATCTTCTTGAAGGATTCAAAACAATATAGAGATTCATCTTGAGGGCCATCATCTATTATGTTACACTGGACACCAGGTTCGATAGGATCAGAACCTATCACTTTGTCCTCATGAACCACTTTAGGAGTGGTATGCAGGTTTATATCCTGTTCTACTTATATGCTTCTTTTAATGAAAATATCAATGGGTTTAGGGATAAGGCTATTGCAAACCATTCTCTACATGAGGGGATTTTACTTCTTATTTATGAGTATTTAAAAGCCCAAATTATAGGGGAGGAGGTTGCTGAGAAAGAGGATAGAATGGATGTCTCTAGCTTTGATTATTTTCCTTTGGAGATTGAAGAAAATGAGGGTATGCACTCTGAGGGTTAGGAAGATTATGAAATTAAAAATAATAATCTGGGTTCCTCCTCTAAGAAGCATATTGATAGTATTCATACCATTAAAAAAGAAAAAATAGCAACCCCATCCAAAAAGCATACTACCACTGTGCTATCCTTTGAGGAGGATTATAATGAAAATGAAGAAGGAATGAATACCGATGGCGACAAAGAGATATCTAGCGGAAAAGGAAAAAAGAGAAGGCAAACTGCCATTGTGAAGTACCAAAAATAAAAGAGCAAGAACAGGGATGATAGCACTAGTTGGAAGACTCCCGAGGACCAGAATCTAAGAGAATCCCCTGGCTCTTGCCAAAAGGAGAAGGAAAAGCTTTAGGATGAGCATTATGGCACTAATCAGGATATTCCATCTCCCTAGGTCTCAGACCCCCACATCATGATGAAAGAAAAGGGGCACGACAATGATTATTGTTGCTACATGTCTACGCAGGGGAGGAAAATTGCTTGGCACAATTTTGATGTCAAAAAAACCAAAATGGGGATAACCAGTGAAGTCATTAATCCCAAAGTTATTGAAGGTGAGGATGGTAGGATTAAGCTGGAGGAGGTGATTGAACCGGCTATGGTTGTTCTCAGTGATAATATGAGGGAATTTGAGCTGGATCTTCTCAATAATGCTAGGAACAACATGTTGGACAACTACAAGTCTATTAAGTAGTTATTCCATCAAGTGGCGGAGTTTAAGAATAGATAAAAAAGGAAAGACAACACCAATGTTGATAGCATTGTTGATGATCTAATGAATCTGAGTACTAGGATCAGAAAAATGGAGGATAAGATGCTGAGGTTTGAGGTGACCCTTAAAAGTATTTCTAAATAGAGCTTTAACATCCTCAAAGCCTCTAATGAGCATACCAATATTCTCATTGGAAAACCGAAAGAAAATCCTAAAGGGACTGAAGTAGCCAATACAGGTGTGGAAAAAGAGCAAAAGACTGAAGAGGGACTTGGTAAGAGGACAAGGGCTAGTGCTAAGAAGAAGAAGAAGAATGATACCTTGAATAATCTCCAAAAGATATAGGAATCTACTGAGCTCAGATGAAGATCCTACAGTCCAAGGTGACAAACCTGATGGAGGACATCTCCTGGTTATGTTCCCTAGCTCTTTTGGTTGTCCTTGTGTTGTTTGTTTTTCAGTAGATTAGTTTGGTTTTGTTGTGGCTCTGTGGTGGCCTGTTTTTTGTTTTGGCTCTATCTTTTTATGTCGGGGCATACTTTCCAATCTTTTTCTATGTTTTGGGTTTCAGGAACCCTGTAAAACCTATTTTAATTAATCAAAAACATTCTATTTATTGATCTAATATTACTATGAAAGTGGTACAAGTATGGGTCAAGATATTGATCAATAAACTATAAGAATTATATGTTCAAGTATTGATCTATTATTGTCTTCTTTTATTATCATGTTATGGCATTGATACTAATACAAAATCTATGTAATATATATCATCACTTTCACATGGAGCTCCACCATAGGGCTTTATACCTAAAGTATCCTTGTCATTTATAAATTTCTTAACTGATTTTCCCTCTATCCTTGTGAAGAAATGAACTCTCTTCATCACTAAAGTTATTGTAGTTGTGTGAACAATAATATAATTTCCAACTTAGGCAAACCCCTATGCAACAAGATACATTTTTTTATTTTGTTTGTGTATAGGTTTAGATTCGATAACACAAGTGTCATAGGAGTGTAGAGGAGATAGTTATAGGTTGCAATAAATTTTGAGCATAAAAAATATATTTAACCAATTTAATGGGAACTTGTTTCCTACTATTTGGAGTCAAAATTTTGGGGCACACTATTCGAGACCCTCCTTAGTATTTACTTTCTCATCTTATTAAATTTTGGACATCTTCATATTATTGTCTCAATAACCTATATGTGTTGCATTTTTCTCCATCATTTAGATTTAGGTTCCTTTATATATATGCTCTAGATCTTGATTACTTTGTCTACTATGTATTGCTAAAAATAGTTTTTTTTTTTTTTTTTTATCACTAATCCTAGTTATCATTCAAACTTCATAATCTCAATTTCATTGAAAAAGAAAAGGAAATCCCAACATCACACTCTCTTATGAGAGCTTCTACTAAACTCATTCGCATTTCACTGCTATGTTAGGGAATTTGAGATCTTAGTTTACATTCATAGGCCTACGATCTTTTTGTCCTACACATCACAATATTATTTATGAACATTTATTTATGCACAATTTGAAATATTGACTATATATTTGGAAATCACATTCATTTATATAAACCTGTTTATTGTTGTTGATTGTTCTTTAATGATCAATGAAGTATTTAGCTACCTTTCTACCCACTTTTCATGAAGGACAAGTTGAGCTATTTTTTTGCAAAACCAATGATCAACATACATATTTTTTTTTGTAGTATTTAAAAAGAACCTTATGAAACATGATGCATAAAAATGGGTATTTGAATGTTAATTGCTAAGAGGATATCAAATATGAAAATACTTTACTATTGATATATTGTTTAGTTACATGACACATATCATACTTCTGTAGTCATTGAAAGTTAACAATTGTTGTTTTTTTCCTCTTTTATATCCAAATTTAAACTATTTTTGAAAGTTGTAAAATGTATGAACATGTGTTAGAAAACATTTGTCTTTTCTCCTTATTTAGTAATATGTGTCAAGTTCCTATCATTCACTCATATTTTTTTATTAGTATTGTTAGTAATAACTGAGATGGGCAGGGGGGTGAATCAGTGGCCTCAAAAATATTCCAATTAATCAACCCAAAAAGTTAGTACCACAATATTAAGCCTCTAGTTATCTTCAATCTTATAAGATGAATGCCTTCATATATACTTATCAAATTACTACTGCTCAGAATACTTTGTTAAACCTTATTTTGTATGTTTACCGAACAACAGTATTCTAATTTACCAAAAAATAGTAAATTACTTAGAGTATACTGATCAATCCATATTAGCTATGTGTATTGCAAAACACTAAAGTAATGACTCATAAACACATTGACACATGGATTTTTAACGTGGAAACCCTGTTAAGGGAAAAACCACTTGGCACCAATAACCCAATAATTTTCACTCTTCTAAAGTGAGCTCGGTGAAGAGCTAACCCTGTTAAAGGTTACAAACACACTGTTAGGTGTGACATTTTTAAAGGATTTAAAAGATTAGTTTGTCACTTGATATCGGGCATTTTTATGATACCTTCCTTTTCCAAACTCTTCTAGTTTGTCAAATGGTATCTGGCATCTCATGCTATCTTCATGATCAAAATTTTTGATACTCCTTTGGATGTATCTCAATATAGAAAGGATATTTGAATCCTGCTTGGTTAAGACACTTTCTGAATCAATGGTTAAATTGAAATAGTATGTGAGTTGTTCACATATACAACTTATACTTGTAGATTTTTAGATCTATTGTAAGATCATAAAACTAATCTAATCAATATATCCATTTTTAATACATTTGCTCCACTTTTGTTTTGCTTGATGATGCTATGCTCTGTTTCTTAGTTTGCGTAGAAATATTTAGCTCTTTCCTCAGCTTTATTGATCAGGACTGTATGAAGTTGTTCTTCATCATTTTCTCTCTGGCATCATCTTTTTTCATTCATTCCCCCTTTTTTGCAATGAATGAATTTGTCTCTTTATAGACATGATATCACCATTGTTAGGTTCTTGATTTTCTTGATCTTGGCGTATTCCATAATTTTAGCCAATTTGATTTAAAGAAAAAACTCTTATTTTATCTTGGAGAGATCTTCTTGCCAACTGGAAAAAATATCTTGAAATCCTTTACTTATCTCTGGATTTATCTTGTCGATGAAAACAATTATAACTACACATTAAGTCTATATTTAGCTCTGCTAGCTAGATATTTTGTTGTTCTCTAAACCCAAGTTATCTTTGGTGTTTTAACTCTTTGATAGCTTTGGTCAACACTCTAGTTCTCCTCGGGCTTCTCCACCGGGTTACACCATGATTCAGGCCATCGAGTATGCTTGTGATTCTGCTCGTCAGTAATGCTCATCGGTGTTCTTTCTTGGGCATCACTGTGACTTGACATTCATTTATCTCTGTCTGTCAGGTTCTAATAGCCATCAGTGTTTGAATTCACATAGTGAATGCTTATCTTTTATGTACTTGACTAAAAGCATAATCTTTATCTCTATGATTCTCTGAAGTCTTTGACACTTTGATTATAACCAATTAGATTATATCAAGTTGACATCAATGAAAATATAATCCATTAACTAATTTAATGTCTTGCATTAGCTTTCTACATTTCAGTGATCAACTTAACATCTTCAAACATTCAATCAGTTACATGTCATCAATCTCTCCCTTTGGCATTGATGGCAACACACTACATTATCATACTATACTATTACTAATACAATATGAAATATAATAGTTTCATCAATATTTCTTATTGTAACTATTACAAATGTCTGGCTTTCGGTAAGCTCAAATAGCTTAGATTTGTTTCTTGCAGAGTGGTTCTTTCAATCTTTAATCCATTCATTGAATAGATGTAGCATCTAATGTCTCTTTTCTGATATGTGCTCTACCTTGACTATTCATCTTCTTGATAATCTCTTTTTCCTTTGACATCAATCTCTCTCTTTGTATGAACTCTCTCCCTTTGTTACTTTTCTCCCTTAGATGGATATTTGATATATAATAAATTTCTCTCCCTTTGAATATTGATTAACTCTTTCTTCTGATTCTTAGGAATTTCACTTCATGGATAATGATATAATCTTTTTGATAATGAGATAATTAATCTCCCACTTTAAAAAAAATGCCAACCAAGTTTCTTCTATATCATCTTCCATCCCTTTATATTATATTTTTTGAATTTCCCTATCTATCAGCAATACAGTGTCTCTTGTGTTCAGTGCATACTTGTACCTTACTGTGTATAGATGTATCTGTTATTTTTCATATCGATGTTTCCATCAACATGAATGATCTTTTGATTATGTGTAGGCTGATGCACCCTCCTAGTCAGCTTGTTGACCGATAGACAAGGGTTGGACCCCTAGTCTCTATCTCAGGTACTCAAATGTATCTTTTGGTAATGGCCTGGTGAATATATCAACTAATTGTTCCTTTGATTGAACATATTCTAGTATCACCTCCTTTTCTTTCACTTGTTCTCTTAGATAGTGATCCTTGATAGAAATATGCTTAGTCTTAGCATGCATGACTGGAATATTAGAAATGTTAATTGCACTTGTGTTATCACAATATGTAATTACTCATTCAAGAATCTTCATATTCATATGTTCTTCTTGTGCAATCACTTGCATACTAACCTTGCTTTGTTTCTTGTGACCTCTCCATTCTCATTCATCTTGTTTTTGAATATCCATTTGGTATCGATGACATTCTTGTCATTTGGTCTTGGTACTAGTGTCTATATACTGTTCTTCTCAATCTATTCTATTTCTACATTCATAGCACTGACCCATTCTTCATTCTCAAGTGGAGTATTAATAGATTTAGGCTCAAAATCACAAAATAAACATCTAGTGTTTAGTGACTTACTTCTTTTTCCCATTCCAATCTTCTTGTCTCCTATGATTTGATTTTGTGGATGATGTCTTCTGACATACTTGGCAAGTGTCAGTTCAGCTTTGTGTTCATCATTCTGATCATCTTCTTAACCTTTGTTCTGATCTCCATCGCTCGGAACATCAACTTGAGGATTTTCCTAATTTTTGGTAATTGCAGCCTGATGCTTGGATGCAATGTTCTATTGCTTGGGAGTGATACACTATTTCTCAAGTAGAGTGTTAGGTTCTATATAAAAAAACCTATTGTAGTCCTCTAGCTCTCTTTTCTTTCCTTATCATTCTCTGGAAATTCATTTATTTTCACATTTTCACTTTCAATGATCTTGTTAGATGACTTGTTAAGACATTTATAAGCCTTGCTTTTGGTTGAATACCCTAGAAAGATGCCTCCTTCACATTTTGAATCAAGTTTTCCATTTCTATCATCCTTCAAAATATAACATTGACTACCAAAGATTCTGAAGTGACTTACATTTGGTGTATGACCATACCAAAGCTCATAGGCTGTCTTCTTTGTGTCCTTCAGTTGTACTCTGTTCAATGTGTAGATAGAAATACTGATAGCTTCCCTCCAGAAATTTTGAGTGATCCTCTTCTCAATCATCAATGTTCTGGCACAGTAAACAATTGATCTATTTCTCCTTTCAGCAATTTCATTTTGTTGTGGTGTTCTCGGTGTAGAAACTTGTCTTTTAATTCCATGCTCATTACAATAGTTAGTGAATTCATTTGAAGTGAATTCCCCTCCTCTATCTAACCTTAAGCATTTCAATTTATTTTCACTTTGTTTTCTACCATAGCCTTATACCATTTAAACATCTTGAATGCTTCTCATTTATCTTTTAAGAACATAACTATCATCATTCTAGAATAGTCATCAATAAAGAGAATAAAATACCTATCTCCATAGTAAATATTTGTTCTTATGGGTCCACATAGATCAATATGGACTAATTATAGAATTGCATTAGATGTATGGGTTTTACTCTTGAAACTTGACTTTGTCATCTTACCTTTTTAACAGTTCTTGCACAGGATATGCTCGAGCTTAGTCATGCTTGGTAAGCCTCTGACATTCCTTTTTTTTCTTATCCTTACCATGTTGTCAAAATTCACATGAAACAATATTTTGTGCCACAACCATATGTATTCATTTCTAGCCATTAAAAAAGTGGTGTTAGTGTCATCAAGATAGAAAAGATTACCTTTTGTCTCTCACCGGTTCCGATCAACCTTCCTGATTCATTGAAGATCTTTTCCTTCTTATTTTAAATTACTACTCGGTGACATGTATTATTCAGCTCTGAAATAGTTAATAGATTATAATTGAGTCCTTTTACACAGTAAGCATTATCACATTTGATCAGGTTATTCAACATTATAGTTCCTTTACCTTCAACTGGACAAGGTGTATCATTTCCCATTCTTACTGAACCACCATTATAGTATTCAAAAGTCTCAAACTATTGTTTATCACCAGTCATATGGTGAGTGTAGCCACTATCTATGATTCAGAAATCATTCTTACTAACCTTAGATATGAGTGCAATTTCTACATACCTTTCTTCTTCTTTGTCTGAATCATCCTTCATGGCTACAACTACCATCTCAATGTCTTATTTTGATTTGGTGTCAGTTTCATCAGCTCTATTCTCATCTAGGTGACAAGATTTATTCCCTTTGTCCTTGTAGTCTCAGGTATCTCTTTTGTCAGATTGTCAGTTGCTTTGGTAATCTTTGTTATCACCTCTATCAAACTTCTTCTCATATGATCTATCATTACCTCTATCATCTTTTCTTCTGTTTGGACATCTTGCATCAAAGTATCCAACCTCTTTACAATTGAAACATACAAGTGGTAATTTACCTTTGTATCTACCTTTGCCTCTATGCAATATTCTTTCCATTAGTGCTTCAATCTCATCAGGTCCTTGATCCTCATTATCGCTTTCACTATCATTTCTAATAGCATGTCTATGACTTGAATTACTTATCTTTAAAGAATATTTGAATGTAGATTCTATAGATGGTAAGACACTATTATCAAAGTTGTTCATCTCAAATGAGATCAGTCTACCAATCAGAATATCTAGATTAGTTGTACATTGTTTGCAACTTCTCTCATTTCTTGAATAGAATAAACTCTAATAACATATACAGGGAGTAAGGTTCTTAAGATTTTACTTACCACTGTCTCTTCTTCAAGTATAACTCCAACCCCTCGAATAGCATTGACTACCTCTTTAATTCTGTAGCTATACTAAGTGATATTTTCTCCTTCTTTCATCCTTAGGTCATCAAACCTCCCTCTTAGGCTTTTTTTTTGGGCTCTTAGTACATTAGCATCTCCTCCATTTACCAGCTTCAACTTATCCCACATTTCAGCTTTTACAGAGGTGCAGGTTTTGACATCTTCAAACTCAACATCAGAGAGTGATGAGGCAATTTTTATCATCATGCAATTATGCTCATGCTTTTCTCTTAATTTCTCAAAAGTGTGAGGTCCTGTAGGAAACACATATTTAGTATGAAGGTGTTGAGTAACATCATTACCAATACCTGATAGGTGGAGTCTTATTCTTCTTTGCCATGATGCAAATTTGTCTTTATTCAACTTGGACACATCTCGTCTGTTAATCTTGTGATCTTTTGCTTGAGCTGTTAAACTCCCTTTCTAAGCACACAAGCTCTGATACCAATTATTAGTAATAACTGAGAGGGGGGGGTGAATTAGTGGCCTAAAAAATATTCCAATTAATCAACCCAAAAACATAGTACCATAATATTAAGCCTCTAGTTATCTTCATTCCTATAAGATGAATGCCTTCAAAGATACTTATCAAATTACTACTGCTCGGAATGCTTTGTTAAAGCTTATTCTGTATGTTTTCTGAATAGCAGTCTGCTAATTTACTGAAAAATAGTAAATTACTTAGAGTATACCAATAAATCTAGATTAGCTATGTGTAATGAAAAACACTAAATTAATGACTCATAAACACATTGACACATGGATTTTTAATGCGGAAACTCTATTAACGGAAAAACCACTTGGGACCGGTAACCCAATAATTTCCTCTCTTCTGAAGTGAGCTCAATGAAGAGAGAACCCTGTTAAAGGTTACAAATACATTGTTAGGTGTGACCTTGTTAGAGGATTTAAAATATTAGTTTTTCACTTGATATTGGGCATTTCTATGCTACCTTCCTTATCCAAACTCTTCTGGTTTGTCAAATGGTATCTGGCATCTCATGCTATCTTCATGATCAAAATTTTTGATACTCCTTAAGATGTATCTCAATATAGAAAGGATCTTTAAATCCTCCTCGGTTAAGAGACTTTCGGAATCAATGGTTAAACTGAACCAGTATGATCTGTTCACATATACAACTTATACTTGTAGATTTTTAGATCTATTGTAAGCTGATAAAATTAATCTGATCAATATATCCCTTTTAAATACCTATGCTCCACTTTTGTTCTGCTCGGTGATGCTATTCTTTGTTGCTTGGTGTGCACAAATTTTTTTAGCTCTTTCATCAGCTTGATTGATCAGGATTGTATGAAGTTTGTCTTCATCAATTTCTCTCCAGCATCCTCTTTTTCATTCAATCCCCCTTTTTTTGTAATGAATGAAGTTGTCTCTTTATAGACATGATGTCACTACTGTTATGTTCTTGATTTTATTGATCTTGGCGTGATCCACAATTTTATCCAGTCTGATTTAAAGAAAAAACTCCTATTTTATCTCGCAAAGATCTTCTTGCCAATTGGACAAAACAAATTTAAATCCTTTACTTATCTCTGGCTTTATCTTGTTGATCAAAACAATGATAAATACGAGTTAGGTCTATATTTAGCTCTGCCAGCTAGATATTTTATCATTTTCTAAACTCAAGTTATCTTCGGTGTTTTAACTCTTTGATAGCTTCAGCCAACACTCCAGTTCTCATCAGGCTTCTCCATCGGGTTACACTATGATTTTGGTCATCGGGTATTCTTGTGATTCTACTCATCAGTAATGCTCATCCGTGTTCTTTCTCAGGCATCACTATGACTTGACTGTCGGTTATCTCTATCTGTCGGGTTCCACTAGCCGTTAGTGTTTGAAGTCACATAGTGAATGCTTGTCTTTTATGCATTACTGAAAGCATAATATTTATCTCTCTAATTCTTTGAAGTCTTTGACACTTTGATTATAACTGATTAGATTATATCAAGTTGACATCAATGAAAATACAATCTATTAACTGATTTAATGTCTTGCATTATCTTTCTGCATTTTGATGATCAACTTAACATCTTCAAACATTAAATCAGTTACATGTCATCAATTATTGTACAATGTTCTAATAATGTAATTTTTTTTTCTATTATCTAGGCTACTCTTTTATTCTAAATATTGCTTTTCTCATTTTATTATGTTGTAAATTCTTCTTTCGATTAGACTACGCAATAATATTTCTTCTATGTTTATTTTTCTTCATACATATCACAATACAATGAAACCCTCCTACAATTATTTCAATTCATTCCTACCTATGTATTGAGATTGTTATGTTTTCTTATAGGAAACTGATGTCATATTCATCAACATTAGTTGAAAATAGAAAGATTTGTAATAATACGCAACATTTCTTATAAATTGACATTTTTTTTTAAACTATTTTATAAATTAAATAATTTGCATTGTTAACAATTGTAGTTCTTATTGTAGTTCATGGTGGGAAGCCGTATGTGATAAAAAATTTTGTCAAAAGCTTGAATGAAGGCACTATTGAGATTGAGGGAAGAAATTTTACAGTGACCGAGGAGGTAATCTCTTCCATTACGAGTATCCTTATTGTTGGAAAGAAATTCTACAAAGACCAAAAAATTTCAGATGCAATAATCAACGACTTTGTGAGAAATGAGGAAGAAAAGAAAGCACTTACCAAAGTCAGAACCCACTACCTTCCTTAAGGGTTGAAAATATTGTGGAGGTTTTTTCAAGAGGCATCATCTATTACATCAAGCTGGATACCAGGTTTGACAGAATTTGAACCTACCACTTTGTTTTCTTGAATCATTTTCACAATGGAATGGAGGTGTTTATACCCTTTTATTTATATGCTTCTATAAATGATAAAATTAATGGGTTTAGAGAGAAGGCCATAGATAACCTTGACCTACATGAAGGGCCTTTTCTTTTAATCTTTGAGTACTTTAAGGCCAAAATCTAGGGGAAGGAGGTGGCTCAAAAATATGAGATGGAGGCCTCTAGTTCTGACTACATTCCTTTAGAGATGAAACATAGTGAAGGTATGCATTCTGAGGACTATGATGAGTATGAAACTAAAAATAATAATCAGTGTTTGTCTTCTAAGAAGTGTACAGTTAGTCTACAAACCATCAAAAAATAAAAAATGGTGACCCCTAAAAAATAGAACACAATGGTTATTTCTTCTAAGGAGGATTAAAATGATAATGAGGAAGGTATCAATTCGGATGGAGAGGAGGAAATGTCCAGCCAAAAGGAAAGAAAGATAAGGTAGTCCACAACAGGTAAATACCAAAACAAAAAGGATAAGAATAGGGAAGAGAGTGTCGACTGGAAATCTTCAGAGGACAAGACCCGTAGAGTTTCCCTTGTTTTGGATCATAATTTGAAGAGGAAGCTCCAGGTTGATTACCATGAGACCAATCAGGCTATTCCCTCTCCTTAGGACTCTCAACCCCAAAATATGGGGAATGATTATAGATAGGATAGCAAGTTCTGCTGTCATATGGCCGAACAGGGGAATATAATAGGATGATGTGACTTCAATGTCAAAACTATCAAAAAGGGGATTACCAAAGAAATTATAAACCCCAAGGTCATTGAAGGCGAGGGAGGCAAAATTAAGTTGGATGAGCTTATCAACCCGTCAATGGTGGTGCTTAGTGATAACACCAAGGAATTTGATATGGGCTTTCTCAATAACACTTGGAATAGCATGTTAGATAACTACATGATAATTAAATGGCTAATCCACGAAGTAGAAGATCTCAAAAAAGATGTTAAAGGCACTGACAAGGCTAAAATTGATAGCAATGCAAAAGAACATATGAATTTGAGCACCAGAGTTCAAAAAATGGAGGATAATATGACTAGGGTAGAAGCTACCCTGAAAAACATAGTGGAACAGAGCTATAATATCCTCAAAGTGTCCAAAGATCACACCAATACTATCATCAATAAGATGCAGGAAAAATTAGATGCGACGGATGTAGCCAACATGGATGTGGAGATATAACAAAACATTGATCAGGGTCCCGACAAGAGAACTAGAGCCAGAACCAAGAAGATAAAGGATAAGGATATGGAGATTGATCTCTAGAAGATCAAGGATTCTTCTGCTAACATGGAGTTTCTTGAGGCCAAGGTGGCTACCCTGATGGTGGACTTATCTTTTGGGTCCTTGGTCTTTTTTGTTGTCCCTGTCTTAATTTCTTTTTTAGAAGCTCTGTTTGTTTTTTTCTCTAGCCTTTGTTGGCCTTTTCTGTCTTTTGGTTTTGCTTCATTTAAGACTGGGCGTATTGATATATTTTCAACTCTATTTTGGGTTTCAGGAACCCTGTAAAACCTATTTTACTTGATCAAAAACAATTTTAGTTCTTATTTAAATATGGTGTCAATAGTTAAATCATTTAAAATATCCCATTTTAATAAAATAGTTATAAGAAAACTTATGTTCTTTCCTGAGTCAGCATTATGGGGGATATCATATTGTTCGTGCTAATGCTTGCTTGGTTTTACTTGAAGTGCATTAAGACACTCTTGCATTCCTTTTGGTGGAGGCTCCTTTGTTTTACTTCAAGTGTGTTGAAGCACTCTTACATTCTTTGAAGACTATTGCACCTATATTTTCAATATGGTTGAGAAGTGATAATGGTCTCACTCAAAGAACATCATTGGTTGTGTAGTGGACATCACTCATGCAAATTTATGTGTCATCTTCATCTTCAATCGACAGATGTTATTTCCATTATTTTCATCTGATAATTATTTGAGAAGTGTGAAGACGAGTACACATACAGATTGTTGTCTTCTAGATCATCATCCTTTCAAAGAACATCACTAGATATAGCACCAAATCAATCATCGACAATAGTCTACATATTCTTTATGCTTCAGTGATGTTTATGTTTGTAATTTAAGGCCATCTTTTTGAAGGATTCTTAAATATTCACATTATTTCTTTTGGGGAGGAGTCTTCTCCCTTTTATATAGTTACGAGAGTTTGCATTACAGTTGTACATGGGTACCTCACATGGATTTGTTGTTGGGAGCCATAAAATATCTCTACTGCATTGTTTTACTCCCCAAGTTTCACTTAAGGAGGGGTGTTGGAGTAAATGGTATTTTACTAATTTACTCTTTACTTAAGTTTACTTAGGTACACTCAATTAATGAGATAAATGGATATTATTGAGTCATAGTTGGACTCTAACTCATCCTAAAGGGTATTAATAAGTTCTATCAGAACTCTACTCATGTCTCATTACAATACAATTCATTTGTAGTTTATCTCTCTTCTAGAGGATTTCTATAGGCTGACTCCTGGATATAGGATGACATATCCTAACAAATCAATTGAACAAGTTAAAGCCCATAAATGATCATAGATGAAATCATAAATTTGTATGCATGAAAGCCTATTCTAGAATTTAGACACATAAAAATTTAGCTATTTTTATCATAATATTGTATTTGCGTAGACATTTTTTAGTAGTTTTAGATGTTTGTAGAAATGGTTTAGCTGCACATATTGTGGTTTCATGCATACAATTTCAGATCTATTAGTTTTAGATGTTTTGATTAAGTGAAAAAAAGTTTTGAAAGGACCTGAAACCTTTTAAAAATAAACTAAGAAAGATAGAGCTTTATGAGACCAAATAAACTAATGTGATGCAAAACAAAACACACCAAAGGGAACAAACAATCATTCCCACAAGAGTGAAACTGAGACCAGACCATCATTCCATAAAAAAAGGAAAATAAAAAAAAAAATCATTTAAGCCCACTCTTATGAGACCGTAAACTCATATCAAAAGAAGCCTTGGGAGACTTTAATTTATTTCCTTTAATGGTTGTCCATCCTTCCTCCACCTTCTTAGCATCACTTTGCTGAGCCAAAGAACTAGTAGAAAAAATCACAACCTAAAAAGCAAGCATGGCCACACTAGCATCAACTGGGATAGGGATAACATCTCCACCAATCCTCAAATCCCCTTGGTGAATCCAGGGCAATAGAAACTACAACACCAATAGGTAGGACATCTAACCCACATACAACATCATTTGTCCAGACAAGGACAATACCCGCAACACCCAAAAGGACAATAACAATCGTCTGAACCAAGACAACATCTGAGCCAACAACAATAGAATCAATATAAGCAAGATCATCTTGAGAGGGGAAATCATCCATATCCACAGCCTTAGGAACTTTTCTAACTCTATAATGGTGGTCAACAACACCCACCCACCAAGAAGGCAATTTCTTTGATTTTATCCTATCAAACAAACACTGAGAAGCCAAATGGCTAGTCTTATGGTAGTTTCTACATCTGAACGAGATTCCTTCATAATCTAGAGTTTTGATCCATGAGCCCCTAGGAGAAGCCAAAGTGATCTTCTCTAGGAGACCCTTAGAAACATCCACCTCCACTAGGATACGGGCATACGTCGGGTGAAAAATATCAAAGGACCCTAAATCCACCATCTAAAAATCCCCAATAGCCTCACCCATAGATTCCAAAATACAATCCAGCCAAAGATGCAGGGGAAGATTTGAAAGCCTCACCCATAAAGGAATTTTCTTAAAAGAATCAGTACTTAGGATCAAAATCCTGATGCCAAGGTTTTGCCATCAGGGGGAACACTCCTCCCAAGTAAAACAACTATCACACAAAATAATGTTCCTATCTTTAGCACTATCAAACTTTGCGCTAAAAAAACCCTTTGCCACAGGGAACATCTAAACAGTATCAGATAAAATAGGCTCACAATGTTTGGAAATCTACGCATGAAGGTCTGCTAGAGAAGGCCAAAAACCCCTAAATCTAAAGAAAGTAGCATTAGTGGAAAAGAACTCAACCATATTAAATATCTCATCAACTATATCATTTTCTAGATTCACCACTACCGGTTCACTTATAGAGATAGGTGTAACGAAATGAGAATGAAGTCCCCCTCTCCTAGAAGTAGGAAGAGAAGAGGCTAAAGCTCCATTAAAGTCTGCTTCAAAACAAACCACATCTGCATAAGAGGTAGAGCCACCATAGGCCCCAAACACAACAGAAGACTTAAGCCGAGGCCCTCCCCCACCGATGCACACATGACTAGCCAAACCAGGCACCAATGCACCTACAGAGATCTTCGTACCTATACAGACCTTCAAACCCATCGAGTGGGAAACAACAGCTGGAGATGAAATTTCAAAATCCCAACATAAGGGCCTTAAAAAAATTTATTAGTTTATTCAATATTATTGTGACCACTCTTTGGGAGCCCGCACTCCTCTCCATTCCCCACCATACCACACCTTTATCTCACAATCCCCAGCACCGAAACACTTGTCCTATGAACTAGTGATTTGATGTGGACTGTAAGACCTTCCACTATTTTTTTCGCTCTGCCTTCTCCACTCACTTCTACTCCTTCACCCAGCTGAGGCTCTCTTATCGCCATTTCCTCTAGCACAATAACTGTGCCTTTTACTCAATGTAGTGTCGATCTCTCTGTGCTTCCCTCTAGCACTCCCCCAAGCTCTTGTGGTGCACTTTGTTTCCCCACCATCCTTCTCCTCCTTCCACCTTGGATCTCCGCTCACTAATTTCCCACACTTCCATTCTCTATGACATCCCTAACCAGCCCTCTTTCCACCTCACTCCATCACCCTCTTGCCATCTCTTCACATTCTCAAACACCTGCGAGGAAGTTAGGTTGATGTATACTAGTAGGACACATGATGAGGAAGGGTTCCAAGTGGAACTCTTCAAACTTGGTATTGGTGTTCTGGGTTCTTTTCTCTCTGTGCTCTTCAACATAGTGGTTTGCACTAGGCTTCCTCACTCATGGTCTTGATACATCATTTACCCAATCCATAAGACTAGTGTGACCTTAGACCCTGGGAACTACAGAACCATCATGGTTGGACACACTTTTTCTAAACTTTATGCTATAGTCCTGAACACTATTTTATCAAGAGAGCTCAACCATCACCAGTGTTGTGCGAAGGGGCAGGCAGGTTTTTAGACTGATTTTCATACCATGGATCACATTTTGACACTATGGACCATTATCGAGGCGGCCCGCTCCCGCTTGGCAAAGGTTTACTTCTATTTTCTAGATTTCCACAAGGCTTTTGACTCAGTTCCTCAGGTGGCCCTTTTCTAGAGACTCGTAGACATTGGGATCTCTGAGATTCTCATGACTACTATTATGTGACTTTACAAGTGTGTGGTGGGCAGATTAAGGACTCCAGAGGGGTTCTTTGATCTGACCCAGAGTACCATCAGGGTGAAGCAGGGCTATCTTCTCTCTCCTATGCCTTTTGGCATTTACATTGACGAGCTCAAGGCTTTCCTTTGAGATCTCTTGCTCCCTGAGGATAGTTGCTATCTACATCAGGTGTTGATCTCCATTCTTTTATTTGCCGATGGTGTGGTCCTCCTAGCCTCCTCCTCCAAGGGTTTACAAAGACTCCTTGATGGTTTGGCTTTCTTTTGCGAGCACCGATAGCTGGTTGTGAACTTGGGCAAGACCCGGGCGATGGTCTTCAATTGTTTGAAGACTTCTCATCTTCACTTCTATTTTTAGGGCTCAGAGATCGAGATCTCTTCCTCCTATACTTACCTTGGGGTTAAGTTCTCTGGTCCTCATTTCAGCTTGAGACCTGTTATGTAGCCCGGGTCAACAAGGGGTTGGGCTCCTTGGCTCTGCTTGAGAGACAGTGCTTTAGACATCACTTTCAAGACATCAGATCCAAGTTGGCCCTCCTTGACTCTTTAGTTAGGCCAACGGTGCTTTATGGCTCTGTTGTGTGGGGGCCCTCTCTTCTTGAGTTAGATTGGACATCTGTTGAGAGAGTCTAGATCCTCCTCCTTCGGTGCCTCATCAGATGTCATCGCTCTACTGCTCACAATATTATTCTTGCTGAGTTTGGTGCTCATCCTTTTAGACTTGCATCCATTTTTGATCTGGTCTAGTTCCTTCACCATCTCTGGGGATTTTTTGATTCTGCTATTGGTCGGTAGAGATACCCCTATCTTTCTTATTGCTCTTCTTTGGCCCTTTCTAGTGTTGATCCCTCTAGTAGAGATCGTTGTTGGTACGTCTAAGCTGCTGCCTTGCTGGGTTCTATGGGGATCTTGATTAGGGATCTTGATTGATCATGACCACGTCAGACTTGACATCTATAGACAGTATATCACCACGAGCTGGTGCAACCCTCCTAGAGGGCTTCGTCCTAGGACGGCCTCCTATGCCGAGCACTATATGGAGATTATTGATGGGGTCATTGTGCGTCCTTCTTACCTAGCCTACTGATGGAGTCATGATCTCCATATTTATTTGGGGTCTTTCAGAGTCGGCTCTCATCGACTCCGCATCCAGACAGATCACCACATCGATAGGGTTGACTGGATCTGCCGTCTTTGCACCTTGTTGGAGACCGAGTCTGAGGCAAATTTCATTTTATGATGTCCCATTTACTACGAGATCAGAGGGAGATTCTATTGCCTATTCAGAGAGTGCGTTTCCCTTGCCTCCTTCAAATACACCGATCAACAATGCCTTGCTCTTTATCTTTAGGAGACCACATGGCTTCGAGATTCCACCCTCCAATTCATATTCCCATCAAGCTAGAGATCTGATCATCTTATCACATCCTTTTTTACTTCGGCATCTCCTGCCCGCGACACGAAGCACCCTCTCGGTCCTCTTTCTTCTGGACACACCAGGCTTGTGAGACCTCATAGAGATCGTAAAGATCACACTCGGTTGCAGCACTCTACCACCAGTGTTACTCAGAGACGGTCCGGGGCTCCTTCTAGTCTCGGATTGTACCCTTCAGTGCTCAATTACTTCTTGCCCGGAAAGAGCCTCTAAGTGCTCTTCCTAGTTCTTTTGTTCTCTGTTTTCTTCTTTCTTCTTTCTTGTTATTTTTCTTTCCCTAGACACTGTTTGGTGCTCCTGCTATTGGTTGTTTTGCTCTGTATGTTCCCAGTCCCTTAGACCCTTGTTGGTCTCTTGTTGGACATTAATAATTTATCTTATCTTATCTTATCTTATCTTATCTTATCTTATCTTATCTAGCTTAGGTGTTCAAGTTTTTTCTTTGGCTAATGATTTTGGTCCTCATGGATATGTTATGTTTTGGTCGCTCTCTTTGGTGTCATCCTGGTTTCAAACAACTTTTATGCTCATTATTTATATTTTTCTTGATCATTAATAGATATTTCTAGCCTCCACCCTTTATTTCTCAATAAATTTTTTATTTCTAGCAATTGCATTAATATACACACACAAAAGTTTTAAAAAAAATTCATTAAAAGTCAAAATAATAGATAAAATCTACTTTTACTACACAAGGTTGAGTTAAAATTTTCTCACTTAGAAACATGTTTTTTTTTTTTTTTTCGAGACCTTTGAGATTCATCATCAAAACACACAACAACTAATATTTATTGCTAAAAAAGAATTCAATGTAGAAATGCTTTAATGTGTGAATATAAAAGGTCTAGAATAATGTTTTCAAAGATGTACTATTTTGAGAGTTTTCTTTGCCCATTTTAAAGTTTTAAGCTTTCTCATGAGCCCATTTTAGTAACTATTATTGAGAGTTTTGTAAGATGAAAATATTTTTATTTATAAAATTTTTGTTCAATGAAGTATTTTTTAAATTTATTTTTCATTTTGTTTTTTAAGTAATTTTCTTTGTAATTCATGATTATTGTATATTAAGAAGCAACAAAAAGTTATGAGTGTTACCACATTATCATTAAAATAAAAAAATTGATTTTCATTAATAAAAGATGTTATTAGATATAATTAGCATGATCTATTTTTTAAATTATTATGTTATTTCCGTTAGTTTGGGCCTCTTTAAGATATCTCTCACCATATACCTATATTCTTCAAATATAGATATACCACCATTTTACTATAGTCTGTTAACGCATGCGCAATCCCGATGCCCAATTCAAAGTAAACAATGATAGTGCTATTTCAGTCCTTAAGCCTCTGTCAAATCTATTCCTGATGTAATGCACAAAAAAATTGATGGATATACTAATAAATGAGCTAACATACTTTTTCCTTCAAATTTTCCGACAATTCTTGTTTCAGTATTTAATGTTCTCAATAGAATCAGCTTCTCACAAAATTTACAAAAGAAACATATGGCTTCTGTTAAATTCTCTCTTATACAGATCACAAAGTTCTGCTCACCAAAAGCACTGAAAACTAATGAAACATATTACATACAAAACATTGTATTGACTACACAACACTAAATTAAGTAACTTGACATTTAAACGTAATGCTGATACATTTTATTTATTAAATAGAGCAATGATTATAATCAGTTTACATAGCTGTTTCTCTAACATGATTTATTACCAATCTATTCAATAGTGAAGGTATGTCAAATTAATTCAGTCGTGTAATAACATATTAGTAAACTAGGGACACTTTTTGTTCCTACCAGGTCCACCATAGAAAAACTCATCACCGGAGTCTTTGGACTTTTTTACGCTGTAGCACTTAGGATTAGATGCAGAGATATGAACGTTAAAAGCACCTTTTGTAACATATGTTTCATCCACTACCTTTAGAGCTCGAAAGAAGCTTGATTTACCAAGTCCTTCTGCAAAATGCCCACTTCCCATTTGAGTAGAAGTGTGCTGCCCATTTCGATGCAAGTTCACAATCTCTCCTTCCCATCCTACACTACTTGAATGATCAAGACGGGGCAAAATTTCAGATGGCCAATAGCCCACATATTCATCTTGAAACTTCATCCACCAGTTACCCGTGTCTTGATCCTGCCAG
>MU224984.1:1580908-1595712 GCA_018584345.1 Thuja plicata
AATAAACCTCAAAAACATGGAACATATATATTTAAGGTAATGCCAACATCAACAATAGTTGGCCTCATTGTACTTTTTATAGAGGCACATAACAAATGCTATTTTACTATCTCAAGAAGGGACGCACAATTTAATGTTTATGTTGTTGAACGAAGATGTATTAATATAGATACATAAGTTATAATTCTAGGAAATAATAAGAACTTTGCACATATAAAAGATCCAATGCTATTGACTTAATGAATATGGAGTGAAGAAATTAAAAAGCTATAGAATGACTTGTTAATCATGTATAAAATATTTATGATTTTTAAATATATGGTAGAAGAAATGTAATTATTAAGTTTGCTAGAAAAAAAATCTAGTTAAAAGAAAGACAAAAAAAAATTATATAAATTAAATTTTTACTAAAATATAATATGTATAGTATGTTTTATATTTTGTATGTGTTGTATTTAAATGCCAAATAGCAAATTACTAGTGTATGTATACATAGATAATTGTAAAATAATTACCTCTCGTCCTTGATGATATTGATCTTTTTTTCCATACTGTTGAGGTGATATTGCTCTCATTACATCTTTTACAAATGTTCTCCTAACTGGAATTGTCCCTTTTGGACAATCTCCATTGATATGCCATGATTGAACATTATTAATATCAAAACTTGTTCTATTTTCTCTTGCAACAGGAAGATCCTGCATTAAAAAAATTATAAGAAAAATAAGCCATAAGATATAATTCTAAAATGTAAGAGAAAAAATACGTTGAATAAATAATATTGTTATGACAAAATACATATTTCATTAAATCAGTAATTTAACTGACAACCTATAACTATAAAATTATAATAAAACTATAAAAAATTCTTCTAGCCACTCAATTATTCTAACCCGTGTTTCATAATGTTTGGTCTTTGATAAATCACCTTTGATGACATTAAATACCTATTTTGGCTCTTTGTACATTTAGGTACTCAAGAAGAACCTAAGACAATCCATGATCAACTAGACAGGAAAAAGTAGTTTAACCCAATATGATTCTTTCTTTGAAGGTTGTATATTTTTGCTAAACAGATGAAATGAATTCATAATGCAATTAACCTAGATGATATTTTCTTACTTGAATTTTATGGTTCCTAAGCAATGGGTGATCAAATGCAAGTTGTTTTTCTTCATCAATGCAGTCTATAATATCTCCATCTGGGCTCTGTACGAGACAAAGTTAAGGTCCTGCATTATAATACATAATAAAATGTTTTTCTTTTTTATCACAATTCATGAAAGAAGAAACTTCTAAGACTGAAACTTAAGCACTTCACCTGTATGCTTTTGATAGCAGGCTTATTCAATTTTCTTAAATGATTGAGGACTTCAGATAATTTGCTGGAATTGGATCTTTCCATTTTAGAAGAATTTTCAGTGAACTGATCTTCCGTTAACTTTGTTTCAGCAACAAACGCCATGACAAATACTAAAACTAGAATTAAATCGTTTGAAATCCATGGTATACTCCTTGAAGAAACTCTACCAACGCTTGTCTTCATTTTGTGATGGTGTAACTTTACCCTATGTATCAACATTAAGAAAATTACACAAAAAAATATATTTTTAATTGTCACTAAATCTAATTTTATAACAATCATATATATATTATATAATATACAACAATTTTACATTAAATCTTTAATAAAAATCAACAGACGAATTTCTATACATTTAACATAATTAAACAAAAATAATAATTTCAGTCTATATATATATCATCTTCTTCCAAAGCATAAAAATTTGATCTAATATCATTTCTGATTTTTATTTTTTATTTTTTTATGAATAAGGGGGTCCAGATGAAATTTATTAATTGTAATAAAAGTACATCAAACTTGATTCAAGAACATACAGGGAGGAAAAAACAGTAAGAAAACCTCTAGTCATAGCTCATACAACCTAAAACTAAAGAATAATTATCTCAAATATCATCCCTAAATTAACTACCAATTAATGAAATAATATTAATCTGGAGGGACAATGGAGATAAAACGGGCCTTCATGAAGACACCAGCAAAGCCAAATTTATATTGGAATTAACTCAAAAATTGTAAAAGAACAGAAAATGGGAGGATGTAAGTATATCTTCATGTTTGTGTACCAAATTAGTAAATAATATAAAATCTTTCATAAGTTTTACTTCTAATAATATTTATCTCTTAGCATAATTCTCACACAGGAAATAGAGAAATAGCAAGGAAGCGTTGTTGATGAACTCACAAATACCTTGAAGTAGATATTTTCATCATCCTTCACAGTTCAGACTAATCTATTGAAACTCCAATTGCATTTAATAGACACCATTTCACAATTGATTAATTAATAATATTGTAGTAAAATATAGATTTTCTCCGAGATAAGGTTGCTTCTCACGCATCTAATGCTATATTTTTAAGAAAATAGGTGATGTAGATTATGTAATCAAATCATGTGCTCATATTAGATATAGGAATCCTTATCTAAAGTATAGATAGATTTAAGGTTGAACGCAATAAGGACTTGTTTCCCTAAATAGGTCTTTAAATAAAATCCCTCCTGCAGATTTTGCAATCAAATCTTTGACCCATAATAGATATAGAATCCCTCATCTATAGATTAAAAATTCTGATTTTTAAACTTTAATCATTACAATTTATTATTTAAAAATTCAAAAATCAAACCATACATGCAGTATTTGTAATTTGTAATTTTCAATTTAAGAAAGATTAAGAAGAGAAGTAAAAAGATTATGTTTCTAAATTCAAAAAACAAACTAGACATGCAGTATTTGTAATTTGTAATTTTCAATTTAAGGAAGATAAAAAAGATTATGTTTCTAAATTCAAAAAATAAAAAGTATATGCATATTTTTCATAAAAAATAATTTCTCATTTATCATATAAATGTGAATTTTGTATTATATCTTGATTGATTAATATTATTTTTTAATTTTATTTAATCATAATAATGTTATGAAAAAATAATTTCATTAAACAAACATAATGAAGATCTAAAGAACTATAGATAAGTTAAGATAAGATAAATTTATTAATGTCTAACAAGAGACCAACAAGGGTTTGAGGGATTGGAAAGGTACATCAAAAGGAACAACGAACCAACAGACCACCAAACAATGGCCGGGAAAACAACCAAGAGAGAAAAAGAAAGAAGAGAACAAGAAACAACAAGCAAGAAGAACATACACAAGAGAAGGACTAAGGATAATTTTTAGGTAGAAAGAAATCCAACACTGAAGGATAATGATCCAAATGAGCAGGAGCCCTAGGTTGATGGGTAAAGGTGTTGCGGGGTCTCATAGATCTAGAGTGGCCGATGATGGAGGCAAAGTGAGGCCGCTTCACCCCCATAAAGGAGACGAGGGTGAGAAGAAGGCCATAATGAGATGATCAGAAATTTTTCTCTGGGGAAAGAAGCTGTAGAGTATGTTCGTGGAGCTGTACAGTCTCATAGAGATAAAGTGCCAGGCATCTCTGATTGGTGTAGCTGAAGAAAGCAGTCAAGGAACTGCACCCTCTGAATAAGCAATAGAATCTCCCTCTGATCTCGTAGTAAGTAGGACAACAAAAGATGAAGTGTGTCTCAGTCTCAATCTCAGCTGCAAATCCGATCATCTTTGTCAATGTGATGATCTGTGTGGGCCCGAAGGCGGTGAGATCCAACCCTCAAAGATCCCAGCATGATGCGAAGGGCATGGCACCAACAGTGACATAAGTATCTAGGACAAACATCTAACCATTCAATTAACATAGTCTATATCTCATAAACTAGGGTTTATTATGATTCTCCTCTCTTATTTCTTTCTTTAGTCGTGAGGAAGCATTTGGAACAATTTATCATTTGATATTAAATGGAATGTATAGCTTCTTAAAAGAAAGAAACTCAACTCAATGCTATTTATCCATTGAAGTTATCTATTTTCTTTGTATACATGAAATTATATCATAAGATAATTACTTTAATAATATTTTCTTGCCTGAATTTTATGATTCTCAAGCAAGGGGTGATCAAATGCAAGTTGTGTGTGTCGATCAATACAGTCTATGATTTCTCCATCTGGACTCTGTGTAAGATACAATTAAACATATAATCTATGCATGGAGTAGTTGATGAAGAAGAAGAAGTCATAAACAGACCAAGCAATAAACTTTTTACAAAAATCAATGTCAAATAATAAAATGTTCACCATAGAAAAAAAAAAGTCTTGAATAAATTATTGCATAGGTCTAAATTATGATTACTAGAGGCATTTTAAATGAAGTTAGTAACTTAACCCTACATGTATTATCTTTAATTTAAAAGCGAAAATTAATAAAAGACCTATTATTTTAAATGATGTTAGTAACTTAACCCTACATGTATTATCTTCAATTTGTTTTCCCTCAAGGGCATACAAGGAGAAGTATAAAGATTAGAAATAAGTAGAAGTCAATTTATAAAAATTACAAGATATAGAATTTAATATAATAGTTTTTACTTATTAAGATAATAGAATGTTTCCAATTTTTTAATAAAAGTAGATGTGTACACTTACTTTTCATTTCAGAATTAAAAAAGAAGGCAAGTTCTCAAAGTTGTTATTTTTAAAATTTAAAAATATTTAAGAATATAATTTCTATTTAATAATTTTAAACTATTTAATTAACAATTGGAACTAAAAATAACTATATTTTTTAAATATATAGAAAAATAAACAATAATGATTATTTTGTTATTCTTTATTTGAAGAAGGAAAGATGAATTCAAAAGTCAATGCCACCCGTCCTCTAAGAATGATGCAAGATGATTGAGTTGTCATAGTCATTGATCTTCTCCTCTTTAGTTTATTACTTTCAATCTGAAACCTCAAAGAGATCGGTCCAACCCTTGCTCCCAACATACAAAACGGAAAAAAACAAGACAAAGTAGGTAAAAACAAGAGATTCATATTCTTATTATCATCAAAAATCATTTACAACAGATCTGGAATATGTCATTTCACATGCCAGTCATACATACCAAGCACATAGACCTAATTACACTAAAAAACCTACAAATCCTATCCAAGCTATGCCAACTAATCTTATGAGACCATCCTACTCCTTAGGAACAAATGCATAATCTTACAAAGCAATTACAATTATCGGTCAGCCTTGAAAAGATTACATTCCCCAAGCAATGGGTAAATACATTACACCCAAATAGGCCAGGACACAAATCTTAAAGAACAATCTCCAATCAAAGATTTAAGTGAAGTGATCACATAATAAAGTCAGCCTCTAACATAATAATGAACTAACATGATCGCGCGTGGAAAAACCAACCAGAAGATCAAAAACAAATTGGAAAGCTCAACCACCAACCGCGAAATAAAGAATGAGAGAGATAAGCAAAGAATCTACTATAAATTTTGCAAGATGAAACCAAATGAATTGCGATGATAGGATAAGCTCCAAAACTAACCAAGAACATAATTTCGTGACCACAACTAAAAATAACAAGCACAAATCAACCGCCACCAAAAATTGGTCAACTGGAACAAAACAGAAAATAAACTAAGGAAATATTTTTGTTTGATGTAAGGTTGCCAAGATCCTAATATGCTCCTGCATCAGACACCCTAGGTAAAAGAAGATGTTCCATAAGAGAAGATTATGAACATTTGACAAGCCTTGGAACATGAATCCCATGCTTATTTTTTTATCCAAACTTCCTCTTTATATGCAAATCTCTACCTCTGCACCTCTGCACTCTGCTTTGTCAGATCCATCAACTTACTCCTCTCTATACTCATATCTACATACCTCCTATCAACACAAAACCTTAGATCACTACCTCTTCACTTTTCCATAACTGGTTTACCTCTATTACAAACTTCATGTGTTCGGCAACCAAAGTCGCTTGCTTCTCCACTTTACCCTTCTTACAATAAAAAAATAACTTGTCTTCACGAGATCTATCTGCAAGATCCTTCTTTTGATCTATACTAACCTCTAAAGTCTGCTTCTCTAAACAATAACTCTTAACCATACTCAAATTTCTTGGACTTCCTTTTTCTTCTCCTTCAAAGGAACTAGAGTAAAATTTTGTCCATCCTTCTCTATTGTGACCAAATTTCTTTTGCAATCATGGATATGTCTTCTATCAAATTTCGAAGGTCTTCCCAATAGAATATGAAAAGAACTCATGTAGACATCACATCACATAACACTTTATCTCTTAAGGTCCAATGCTAAAGTTAACCAAATATTTCTCTCACCTCCACCATATGATTATCTTAAAACTAACCTATCAGACAAGGAAAATGATTTTAAAGCCTCTTCAATCCTAGCTTTTGAACCATCTCTCTTGATACCAAGTTGTGAGCAGTACCACTATCCATAACAAATTTATAATATTTACTGGTCACTTGATTTGCAAACAACCCAAAACAATTTCCTCATTTGGAATGGTTCAACTTCCCTCCTACTCAACATAACTCTCCTAAGCATAAAACACTCTCCTATCTTAGGCTCATCTTTATTTTCCACAAATTCACCAACTGTCTTTTCCTCGTATGCTATAAGATTCTATTTACCCATGTTCTTACTAGATTCTTCAGAACATTGAAAATCCCTATGTCCTATTCCATCACATTTCAAATAAATTCATTTTAACTCCTTACTACCATTCCCTCTACTATGCATCTTCTGATCAAATTAAGCTTCAATGGTTATCTCCTCTTTTCCATTGTTTCTAGCTTGATTTTCCTTTCCTCTAAAGGTACCTTGTCTCCTCTTCAACTTTTCCTCTTCCCTTAATGCGTACTGATAAACATCATCAATAGTATTAATACTCAATATACTCAATTCATCCTGAATATTAAATCTCAAACCATTAACATACCTAGCCACCTTGTCCTTAGATACCTCCTTGTGACCAGATCTGATAATCATCTTGTAGAACTCTTCTATATATTCCTCCACACTCCTGTCTTTCTATCTCAAATTCTATAATTTCTTAAACAAATCCAATTTATAACTCTCTCAAATGAATTTATCTTTTAACCTAGCAACCATCACCTTCCATCTAGTGATTTTTGTCTCACCATGCTCTTCTCTATCTTTTTTCAATTCCTTACACGACAAGGAAACATGCCCCTTCAACATAGTCTATGCTAACGTAACCCTCTGGAGATCTCTGATATCTTCAATCTCAAAGAAATATTCTAACGGTCCAATCCAATCTATCAAATCCTCACAATGAGCTGGTGAACGTAGAAACATCCATCTTATGAACTTTTCTTACTTATGCCACAAGTCTCATAAATCTCTCCTCATCTACAGGGATCTCA
The DNA here is from genome assembly GCA_018584345.1 of Thuja plicata. Lineage (NCBI taxonomy): Eukaryota > Viridiplantae > Streptophyta > Pinopsida > Cupressales > Cupressaceae > Thuja > Thuja plicata. Next base: position 1,588,265 of record MU224984.1, read on the forward strand.
ACATCTATAGTCTCAAGATCTTCAATAGCCTCCTCAAGTTCCTCTTCATTCTCAAGATTTCTTCTCAATCCAGTCAACACACTTCTGATCTCATTCCTCATCTCAACCCTAAAGTCTGCCATCATTTTTTCTAGCTGTATAGGGTTCATCCTTCTAGGAGGCATCTTCCAATCCTCTGGTACAACTATCTCTCCAACCGGTGATCTATCACGAGATACTCCTCCAACTGGTGATCTATCATATACACAAGCAACTTCCCTCCAATTGCTATGCCTTCAACACTAAATAACCAATAACAAATATAAAAAATCCTTCCTAGCCACCCTGTAGGAGTCCTCTGTGATTTCAAGTCAGATATACATGTTTCCTCCTCATGATCAACAGGTCTAGGGCTTCACAAGTCAGGAACTCAAATCTCCCAACATAAGAACCTCCACCTTATTCGGCCTCAATCTTGTTCATTATTCAACCTCGCTCTGATACCACCTATTTCATTCAAGGATGGAGAAACCTCAAGGAGATCAGTCCAACCTGTGCAGTCGGCATACACAATGGAAGAAAACAAGACAAATTAGGTAACAATAAGAGATTCAATTTCTTATTATCATTGAAACCCATTTATAACAGATCTTCAACATGTTGTTTCACATGATAGTCATACATGCCAAGCACACAGGCCTAATTACAGTAAATACCCTTTAAATCCTATCCAAGCTATGCTAAATAATCTTATGGGATCATCCTACTCCTTAGGAACAAGTCCATAATCTTATAAAGAAATTACAATTATTGGTCGGCCTTGAAAAGATTACGTTATCCAAGCAATGAGTAAATAATTACCCAAATAGGTCAGGACCCAAATCTTAAAGAAGAATATCCAATGAAATATTTAAGTGAAGCAATCACATCAAAAAGTTGTCCTCTAATGTAATAATGAGCTGATATGATGAAACCCTGAAAAACCAACTGGAAGATTGGAAATCGATCATAAAATTCAACCACCAACCGCAAAATGAAGAAAATTATAGATATACAAAGAATATACCATAAATTTCACTATATGAAACCAAATAAGTTGCGATCATAGGATAAGCTCCAGGAATAAGCCAAGAACACATTTTCATGACTGCAGCCAAAAATAACAAGCACATATCAACCACCATCAAAAATACCAAAAATTGCCCAAGTGGAACATAATAGAAAACAAAAAAGGAAATATTTTTATTTAATTCAATATTTCCAAGATTCTAAGATGCTCGTTCATCACTTATATCCTTGAACCCTAATTCTAATCTTAACTTAAACATAACTCTAATTCTTCTTGACCCATACTCCTAATTTAACTATAACTCTAACCCTATTTGAAATAAAAGGACTTTATCATATAAAATATTTTTTGGAAAAGAGAAGAAATCAAGTGTTAAAATGCATGGGCATTTGTAGGGACATAATTTATTTATTTAGTTAAAAATAATGAATTATGCTAGTTCTCTTTTTAAACTTACAAATGCATTTTACTCATAATATACAACATATTTGATTTAAAAATAAAAAGAATGAGAGAATTATATATTCTAACCCTAATCCTAACAATCCTAGTGATAATTCTAATCCTAAATCTGAAACCCTGATCCTAACCCTGATGCTATATTATAACCCTAATATAAACCCAAACTCTAACTAGGATATTAACCATAATGTAACACCTTACCCTAAACATAATCCTAACTCAAACCCTAACCCTAATCAAAACCTAACCCTATTCTAACTATAATTCTAATTCTCAACCATAAATATTGATCCTAATATGAAACCTTAATCCTAATCCTAAATCGTAAACCCTAACCCTAAAATAATACTAATCATGATGCAAACCCTAATCCTAACCATAATCAAAACAAGAATTCTAATTTTGAACCCTATAGCTTAACTCTAATAAAAATGCAAACTCTAAGGATAATATTAACCATGATATAAATCCTAACTCTTACACTAGTTCTAATCCTAAGCTTACGCATAATATTAGCAATGATGTAAACCCTTACTCTCTCTATAATCCTTATCCTGAAGAAGATCAGAATTAAAACTCTAAACCCAACCCTAACATTGATTCTAACCTTGAGATAACCCTAAACTAAAACATAATCATAATCCTAAATCTCAAACCCCGTTCCTAATACTAAACCCTAACTCTAATAATTATACTAACCATGATGTATACTCTTATCCTTACCATAATCCTAAGCATAATACTCATCCCCAATTCTAAAACTTAAATCTAACCTTATCTTTGTACCCTAACCCTAATAAAAATCCTAAATCTAGTGATATTGTAAAGCATGATGTGAATTATAATAATCTTAATGATGATCCTAACTCTAACCTCAATAAAACCCTAAATTCTAACTATAATATTAACCATGATGTAAACCTAACCCTAATGATAATCCTTATCCTAAATCATAAACCATAAACCCTAGTCCTAACCCCAGTTCTAAATTCTAATTCTAACCATAATACTAACCATGATGTAATCCCTGATCCTTACCATATTTTTAATGTTAACCCCAATCCTCATTCTGATCTTAAAAAAAACCTGAAACCCTAATCAAAATCCTAACTCTACTCATAATCCTAACCTTAAACCCTAACCTAATCCCCAATCCTAATAAAAATCGCAACCCTTTTCATAATGTTATTGTAATATTATTATATATTATAATTTATTTAATATATTCCATGTTGCATCATGGATAGTATATCTTCCATGTTGCATCATGGATAGTATATCTTCCATGTTGCACCTTAAAAATTTATTAAAATATCTACCTCAAGTAGGGTATCTCTTGGTAAATTTGTATATATTATAAAATATATATGTGCTAATTTAATTTTTATCACATTTATGTAAGAACGGGGTGCTCCATTTCCCTTTTTCCCATTTTCACATATATCTTTCCCACTTTTTTATCCGTGGTTCCCATGCATACATGATTGGAATGTGTGTCATTAAGTGTCCTTTAATGCAATCTACCATTTATTGACATTAATGTTTTATATTACTCACGGGAAAATACACAACCTTCACCATTTAAAATAGTATGGAGAATATGTTTAATATGCATGTGGAAAAAAAATTTCCTGTATACATACATACATGTACTTGTTCCTTTATACATACATACATACATACATACAGGCATAGAGAAATATCTACGTATATGTGTGTTAGGATTTTGACAAATATGTGCAATAAATAGTATTACGATAATGCAAAACTAGAGAAGACATAAATACAAATAACACATATATAACATGGTACACCCAATATAGGCTACATCCACTAGAGAAGCAACTCTCAACTTATTTTATTATCTAGTGAAAAGAAAATTATAATTTGATCTTTCACATTACATCGTCACTTATTTATTGGCCTTTTACATAGTTTACAATGTTTGTTTACAAGGGTCGATTAATAAATTAACCTCAAAATATGTAATGAGTTAACCAAAAAAAAATTCGTGATTAGTCACCACATACTAATAATCTCCCAGTTGGAGACTAGTTAGGCTCTACGCCATAGAATATCCCACTTGGAGACTAATCCTATAGCAACATCATGTTTCTTGTCTAGCTCCCAGTAGATTGACATATGTAGAATTCATTGTTTCTCATTTCCACAAGTATTATGCTCAATGACCAATAAAAACTAAGTAGTAAGTCATTTTTTCTCGAATTACTACTTTGGTAAACATATCAACAAGATTCTTGCTAGTGTGTATCTTCTCTAACTTCAACTATACATCTTGTAAAAATGAGTGTATGAAATGATATTGAAGTTAAATGTGTTTGGTCTTAGAGTAAAGAGTTGAGTTCCTTACAAGATGAATCGTAGTCTAAATATCACAGTACAACCTTTTATTCTCTTATATATCTTTCCTAATTCTTCCCTAAAATTTTGAAACAAAATCATCTCCATACTAGCCTCTATAGCAACAACATATTATTCCTTTGTTGTTGAAAGTGCTACAAACTTTTGTAATCTAGAAATCTAGCTAAACATTGGGCCACCTATAGTAAAACATACCATGTACTGCTCCTCCTTCTATCAATATCTCATTCTAAATATGAATCAACATAACTTTGTAAAGTGGAATGAGAGCCTCCAAAACATAAAGATTGAGTTATTGTACCTCACAAATACCTAAGAATCTACTATATTGCATTCTAATGCTCTTTCCTAGGATTATGCATGCACCTGCTCACAACTCCCATTGCATGTGCAATATCTTTCCTTGTACATAGTGTGACGTATATCAAGCTGCCAATAGCTTAAGAGTATATAAACTTAGCCATATAATCCATCTCCTCCCATTTCTTGGGGCTCATCTCCTTGGTCAATTTAAAATGACTAGGAAAGGATGTACTAACTAGTTTTGCATCTTTCATCTGAAATTTGTTCAACATCTTCTCTATGTAATCATGACAATGCCAATGTGTCATTTTTCATGTCCCTGGTTATCCTCATACCAAGGATTTGTTTTGTTTTACCTAAATCATTCATAGAAAATGGCTGCATTAATTTCTATTTAAGGTCATTTATATGCTATGTATATTAGACCCAACATCAAGCATGTCATCAACATATAATAACAAGATAATATAGCTACCATTATCCAAATGCTTAAAATAAGCACAATGATCAGAATGACAATTGTTGTAACATTGGTTAGACATAAACTTATCAAATTACAAATACCATTGTCAGGGTGCTTGTTTCAACCCATACAAGGTCTTCTTTAACCTACACACCAAGTCCTCATTATCTTTTACCTCATAAAGTGACCAAAGATTGGAGTTTTTACATTTTATAGAAATCTTAAACTAGAAGAGTTGATCGATTGGTTTAATGATATGGAAGAGTAATTTGAGTTGGAAGAAATAGAAGATCCTACGAGGGTCAGGTTCACAAAGGCCATGTTTAAAGGTCATGCAAACATTTGGTGGAAAGAGGATCAGCTGGACAAAAATAAAAGAAGGAAGGAGAATATAAAAAGGTTGGATTGGATGGTGGATAAACTGAAGAGTTAATTCATTCCTATTAACTATGAGCTTCAATTTTTGAATAAAATGAAAGAGTTGATGATAGGAACAAAATTTGTTCAAGAGAATGCATAAGAGTTCTATCATGTTCTTATAAGAATGGGTCATTCTAAAGCTATCAACAAGAAGGTTACCCATTACATAAATGGGTTGAGGTTGACTATTGAAGAAGAGTTGATAATGATAAGAATGTCTACCATTGAAGATGCATATCAATTTTCTTTGAAGGTAGAAGAAAAACTAAACAAGAAGTTTTAGAGAAGATAAACAAGAAGAGGTCATGATGGAAAGACCAGTGGACAGTCTTACGCAGGCTGAAATAAAGATCAGAAGACAAATAGCGACTCTAGTAGAAGTCATAATCAGAGGGGAAATAATTTATATCATTGCTACGATAAAAATAATAGAGATCAGAGATAAAGGGGAATAGGAAAAGGAATAGGAAGAGGAGGGTTTCATGGGACATTGATGGAGGAGCATCTTGGGTGTAAGGGCAATCTTGCATCACCCAAAAATATGTGTTTTTCTATTCAATAAGGGCTATTTTGTACAAGGCTGCTATTTTTGGAAACTTACTATTTTTAGTAAGTTGGTCGTTTGAACTCAGAATGTTCTAATTTTCCAGGTGAAGGTTCATCTTAGTCATATAAGAATGCCAGTTGAATTTCATTGCCAGATCATCTGTATTGGCGAAGTTATTAAGGATTTAATGTTGAGATTTTAGGGTGAAAAATCTTTGAGCTCAATTTTCAGGACCTTAGAGGCTCCGGATCGAGGTCAAACCCCCAGTTGAATAGTGCTTCACGAGTTAGGCACTATAGATCGCGATCTCCCCTTTCTGAAAAGTGGTTATAATAGCCAAACGGAGCTACGGTTCAAAATTTATGGCTTCTGGAAGTTGGGCTACCTAATCTCATGTTTTGTAAATGTTTAAAGCTGACCCTTTTGTAATAAAAGTGAAAAATAATTAAATGCTAAGGGTAGTCGGCCTTAATGGCTAGATTTCTGGAACCTTCTTGGGCGGTGGAAATTGCCTATATAAAAAAGGCCCGTAGTGTTGTCTAGGGCAGTTCTGGGTAGATCTGGGTAATAATTGGAGGCTTTGTCCTACTGAATATTGTAAGGGGAATGCCCATGAGGCTTTACATATTGTAATTCTGAAAGTTTGTAATTTCACCTTTGTGGAGATAATAAGAAGCCCATTTTCTGTTCTTGCAAATTGTTGTTGCTTCTCTATTTCTATTGTGTATTTGTGGCATTAAGGGGAGCACCCTTCATCAAGTGGTATTAGAGCAGGAGTTCCTGAGTGTGTAAACAGATTGCTGACTGTGAGGCAGTTTGCACCAGGACCGTGGTTAGGGTTTCAGCATGCATCGCGAAAATGCCTCCATGAAGGGAACGTGGCGGAAGAGCTTGAGTTGTGACACCTGAGGTTAGAGAGCTCCAAAGACAAGTGCGAGCATTGCAAGAAGAGATTCACAGAGGAATGAATCTTAATGTTAGAAATGAAAGTGAGTATGAAGTCGAAGAAGGAAATGATGATCAAGAAGAAGTTGAAGTTTAGAATCCAGAAGAAGAAAGGCTTTTCCGAGCCATTTCCAAGATTGGGAAAAGACCTAAGATTGAGGTTCCTACATTTTCAGGGAATCTTAACCTAGAGGAGTTGATTTACTGGATCAATGAATGTGAAGAATATTTTGAGTATGAAGATATTGAGGATCCTGATTGGGTCAAGTTTGCGAAGGCCAGACTGAAGTGTCATGCGAAGATCTGGTGGCAGAAGATCCAATTGGAGCGAAATCAAAGAGGAAAGGATAAAATCACAAGATGGGATTGAATGGTGGATAATTTGAAGTGGCAGTTCATTCCTGTTGATTATGAGCTTGACCTACTGAAGAAAATGCAAAGTTTGAAGCAAGCAGGAAAATCTGTCCAAGAGTATACGGAGGAGTTCTATCGAATCCTCATCCGAATAGGCCATGCAGAAGCTAATAAGGAGAAAGTTTCCCGTTACCTTAATGGGTTGAGACCAAGCATTCAGGAGGAGTTGAATCTGGTTTGAATGAACAGTATTGAGGAGGCATACCAGTTTGCCTTGAAAGTGGAGGAAAAGCTGAACAAGAAGTTTGAGAGCAGGCAAAATGGAAGAGGTCATGGTGGAAGATCTAGTGGACGATCATATGGTGGCCAAAATGAAGATCCAAAAAAGAAGGATGAGGCCAGTAACAGTCAAAATCAGCGAGGAAACAATTTCAATCATTTCCAAGATCATAATAATAGAGATCAGAGAGGAAGAGGAAGAGGATAAGGATCTGGAAGAGGAGGCTTTTGTGGAACATGTTTTC
>MU224984.1:1597037-1617438 GCA_018584345.1 Thuja plicata
TTTACCTAGATGATATTTTGATCTTTAGTAAGACATTGGAGGAGCATGTGATGCATATTCGTATGGTATTTGAGAAGCTGAGAGAAGAAAAATTGTTGATAAATTTGAAGAAGTGCAGTTTTGTGAACGAGTTAGTGTATTTGGGATTTGTAGTTTCAGCAAAAGGTCTAAAAATGGAACTAGAGAAGGTACAGGCTATCCTTGAATGGCCTACTGCAAGGAGTGCTACTAAGGTAAGATATTTTCATGGTCTAGCTAGCTTTTACAGAAAGTTTATCATAAATTTCAGAAGTATTTGTGGACTCTTGACTAAAATAATGAGAGGGGATAGAAAAGAGTTTAAGTGGACTAAAGGGGCAGAAAAGAGTTTTCAATTGTTGAAACAAAAAGTTACAGAACAACCTGTTTTAGCACTCCCAAATTTTAATAAGGTGTTTCAAGTAGATTGTGATGCTAGTGGTACTGCAATAGGAGCTGTTATGAGCCAAGAAGGTAAACCTGTTGCATATTTCAGTGAGAAGTTAAATGATGCCAAGAGAAAATATTATGTTTATGATCAGGAATTTTATGCTATAGTTGAGGCATTAAAGAAGTGGAGACATTATCTGCTTCCTAATGAGTTTGTTTTATATACTGACCATCAAGCTTTGCAATATTTGAATAATCAAGGAAAGTTGAATCAAAGACATTTGAAATGGGTTGAATTTTTGTAGAGTTACACATTTGTTTTGAAACACAAGAGTGGAAAGTCTAACAGAGTTGCAGATGCTCTTAGCAGAAGACAACTTTTGCTAATAGAGATGCATATCAAGGTGGTTGGGTTCAAGGAACTCAAGAGTTTGTATCCAGAGGATCCTGATTTTGGTGAAGCTTGGAAAGCTTGTACAGAACCTGTTACTATAGACAGGACCAAATGGTTGGATTTCATCATCCAGGATGGTATGCTATTCAAAGGGAGTTAGTTGTGCATTCCACAAGGTTCTATGAGGGAGAATCTCATCAAGGAGAAGCATAGCGGAGGATTGGCTGGACATTTTGGTCGTGATAAAACTCTTTCTTTGGTTAGTGAGAATTATTATTTTCCATAGTTGCAACAAGATGTGAAGAAGTTTGTACAAAGTTGCAGAGTATGTCAAATGGTGAAAGGAGTGAAGCAGAATACAGGGTTGTATCAGCCATTACCTACACTAGAGAATCCTTGGGAGGATATCAGTATGGACTTTGTTCTTGGTTTATATAGGACTTAGTGGGGAGATGATTCAATTTTTGTGGTGGTTGACAGGTTTTCAAAGATGGCACATTTCATTCCCTACAAGAAGACTAATGATGCTATTCCTGTAGCAAAATTATTTTTTAGAGAAGTGGTGAGGCTACATGGTTTGCCAAAGACCATATTTTCAGATCGAGACACTAAGTTTGTTGGATATTTCTGGTGTACGTTATGGAAGAAGTTGAAGACAAATTTGAAGTTCAGTTCATCACATCATCCACAGACTGATGGACAGACAGAGGTGGTGATTAGGAGTTTGGGGAATTTGCTGAGATGTTTGGTTGGAGATAAGCCAACAGGATGGGATTTGATTTTACCACAGGCAGAATTTGCATACAATAATTCTGCCAACAGGAGCACTGGTAAATCACCATTCCAGATTGTATATGGAAGTAGTCTGAGAAATGCATCTGAATTGAGAAAGATAGATAAAGAAGAAATAAGTAGTGCTAAAGCTGAGGATTTTGTAGAACACTTGAAGAACATCCATGAGGAAGTGAGGAAGAACATTACCAAAATGAATGCACAGTATAAGGCTAAGCCAGATGAGAAAAGGAGACATAAGGAATTTCAGGTTGGGGATGAAGCCATGGTTCATTTGCGGAAGGAGCGATTTCCAGTTGGTACATATAACAAGTTGAAAATGAAGAAGTTTGGGCCATGTAAGACATTGAAGAAGCATGATTCAGGAAATGCTTATGAGGTAGAATTGCCTACTGAGTTGAATATTTCACCAGTATTTAAAATTTCAGATTTGACAGAGTATCATGAAGGAGGTGTTGAATATGAGATTATAGCAGCACAGTGGAGTATTCCAGCAAGTAGTTCAGATACCAAGGAGATTGAAGACATACTGGATAATCATGTTGGTAGAAGCACAAGGAACAGGACATATGAAGAATATCTGGTCAAGTGGAAAGGACGACCTGTTGAAGATTCATCATGGCTAACAAGGGAGGAGTTTAACCATCTTGGTTTCCCTCTGCACACTTGAGTCGTGACAGGGTCACTTCTCAAATTACCCCGGGTGTCTGATGTAGGAGCATCCTGGGTGTAAGGGCAATCTTGCATCACCCAAAAATATGTGTTTTTCTACAAAGCTACTATTTTTGGAAACTTACTATTTTTAGTAAGTTGGTCATTTGAACTCAGAATGTTCTGATTTTCCAGGTGAAGGTTCATCTTAGTCATATAAGAATGCCAGTCAAATTTCATTGCCAGATCATCTATATTGGCAAAGTTATTAAGGATTTACTGTTGAGATTTTAGGGTGCAAAATCTTTGAGCTCAATTTTCAGGACCTTAGAGGCTTCGGATCGAGGTTGAACCCCCAGCTGACTGGCGCTTCATGAGTCAGGCACTATAGATCGCGATCTCCCCTTTCTAAAAAGTGGTATAATAGCCAAACGGAGCTATGGTTCAAAATTTATGGCTTCTGGAAGTTGGGCTACCTAATGTCATGTTTTGTAAATATTTAAAGCTGACCCTTTTGTAATAAAAGTGAAAAAAAATTAAATGCTAAGGGTAGTCGGCCTTAAAGGCTAGATTTCTGGAACCTTCTCGGGCGGTGGAAATTGCCTATATAAAGAAGGCCCATAGTGTTGTCTAGGGAAGTTCTGGGTAATAATTGGAGGCTTTGTCCTACTGAATATTGTAAGGGGAATGCCCATGAGGCTTTGCATATTGTAATTCTAAAATTTTGTATTTCCACCTTTGTGGAGATAATAAGAAGCCCATTTTCTATTCTTGCAAATTGTTGTTGCTTCTCTGTTTCTGTTGTGTATTTGTGGCATTAAGGGGAGCACCCTTCATTAGACATCTTTCCATTGCAAAGAAGGACATAGAGCTTATGAGTGTCCCCAAAATGAAGGGATTAAAAATAGGAGACCAAAGAGAAATACATGAGATTCACATGTAGATGAGGATGCAGTGTCATCACATTATGGAGATGTTGAAAGAGGAGAGGTCCTTGTTACAAGAAGAGGCTTGCTACAAGATGAGAAGGAACCTGAAGAAAGGAAAAATTTGTTTCACACAAGATGTAAGTGTCATGGTAAGGTACACAATTTTATTATTGATTATGGTAGTACTATTAACCTTGTTTCAAAGGATATGGTTAATAAATTGAAGTTAGAGAGAAGGAAGCACCTAAATCTTTATTGGATTTCTTGGTCGCAAAATGATCACAAGACTTTAGTCAATGAGCAATGTGTGGTAAAGTACAAAATTAAAAAAAACTATCATAACGAGGTATTGTGTAATATTATGCAAATGAATATTTTTCATCTATTTTTAGGGAGACCATGGAAATTTTATCATTGTCTAGTACATTATGGGTATGTAAATACCTATCCTTTGACAAAGGATGGAGTATGATGCGAGTTGAAGCCATTAAGAGAAATGAAAGAAAATGTATGTATTAATGCTAAAATATGTTTAATTCATGGAGGGAAGTTTCTAGAAGGTATGAAGCATGAACATATGTGTTTTTCTTTAATTCAAAAACTTGAAAAGGAGAAAGTAGAATATGTACCCGTAGAAGTTGAATTTTTTTGGATGAATTTCATAATATTGTATCTGATAATGTATGTGATGGGTTGTCACCAATAAGGAATATTATTTATCAAATAGACTTGATTCTTGGAGCTAGTTTTCTAAATAAGGAAGCCCATAGAATTACTCCAGTAGAGAGTGAAGAGTTGAATAGACAAGAGAAATATTTTTTACAGAATGGGATGATTCGAGAGAGTTTGAGTCAATGTGATATACTAGTACTAATAGCGCCATAGAAAAATGGAGGATGGAGGATGTGTATAGATTCTTGGGATATCAATAAGATCACTATCAAGTATAGGTTTCCCTTGCCAAGGATGGTTGACATTGTAGATTGTTTGAGTGGAGTTGAGTACTTTACAAAGGTAGATCTAAAGAGTGGACATCAACAAATCCAGATTAGAGAAGGAGATTAATGTAAAAAATCCTTCAAGAAAAAGGAGGGCTTGTATAAGTGGTTATTCATGCCCTTTGGGATAGCCAATGCACCAAGCAAATTCATGCAACTAATGAATGAGGTAGTGAAAGAATTTTTGAGTAAGTTTGTTATTGTTTACTTGGATGATATTTTGATCTTCAGTAAGATATTGGAAGAGAATATGATGCATATTCATAGGGTCTTTGACAAGTTAAGGGAAGAAACATTATTGATTAACTCAAAGTAGTGCAGTTTTGTGAAGAAGGAGCTAGTGTACCTAAGATTTGTTGTTGCAATAGATGGTCTTAAAATGGACCCAGAGAAAGTGAAGGATATCCTTGAAAGACCTACTCCAAAGAGTGATACTAAGGTAATATATTTTCATAGTTTGGATATCTTTAATAGAAATTTTATCAGAAATTTTAGTAGTGTCTATGGACCCTTAACTGAAACTATGAGGGGAGATAGAAAATAGTTTAAGTGGACTGCAAGAGTAGCAAAGAGTTTTGATTTGTTGAAGAGAAAAGTTATAGAACATCTTGTTTTGGAACTTCCAGATTTAAATAAGGTATTTCAAGTAGACTTTCATGCTAGTGACAATGTCATTGGAGTTGTTTTCAGTCGGGAAGGTAAACCCATTGCTTATTTTAGTGAGAAGTTGAATGATACCAAAAGAAAATATTTTGTTTATGATCAAGAGTTTTATGCTATAGTTCAGAAATTTAGGAAGCACGTAGACATTATATTTTCCCTAAATAATTTGTCTTATTTAATGATCACCAAAATTTATGGTATTTGAATAGCCAAGGAAAGTTGTATCAAAGGCATTTAAAATGGGTTGAGTTTTTGTAGAGTTACACTTTTGTTTTGAATCATAGGAGTGGAAAGTCTAATAGGGTTGTCGATGCCATGAGAAAGAGTCATAATTTTATGACAGAGATATAGATTGAAGTTGTTGTGTTCAAGGAAATCAAGAGATTGTATCCCGAGGATCCAAATTTTGGCGAGTCCTGGAGAGATTTCACAAAACCTTTTACTCTAGACAAGACAATATGGTTATATTTTATGATCTGAGATGGTATGTTATTTAGAGGTATCCAATTATACATTCCAAAGAGTTCCAAGAGAGAGAACCTAATTAAAGAAAAGCATAATGGTGGATTGACTAGACACTTTGGTCAAGGTAACACCATTGCTTTGGTTAGTGAGCATTATTATTGGCCATAATTGCACAAGATGTTAAGAAGTTTATGTAGAGTTATAGAATACGGAAGATGAAAAAAGGAACCCAGTAAAATATAGGGTTATATAATCCATTACCTATACCATAGAGACCATGGAAGGATATTAGTACAAAATATATTCTTGGTTTACCAAGTACTCAGAGAGGGTCTGATTCTATTTTTGTGGTGGTAGATAGGTTCTTGAAGATGGAACATTTCATTTCTTGCTGAAAGAATAATAATTTTGTTCATGTGGCAAAATTATTTTTTAGAGAACTGGTGAGGCTATATGGTCTACCAAAGAGCATAGTTTGAGATCAGTATACTAAGTTTGTTGGGTACTTTTGGAGGATATTATGGAAAAATATAAAGACATATGAAGTTTATTTCAGCGCACCATCCATAGAATAATGTGTAGGAAAAGGTGGAAAATATGAGTTTGAGAAATATGTTGAGGTTCTTAGTAGGAGATAAACCTAAGGGGTCAAATTTCATTTTACCACAGGTAGAATTTTTATACAATAAGTCGTTCAATAGGAGCATGGATAAATCACCATTCCACATTGTATACAGAAATAGTCCTAGAAGTTCTTCACAATTAAGGAAGTTAGATAAAAAAAAAATTAGTGTGAAGACTTTGCAAAATACCTGAAGAATGTGCAAAATGATGTGAGAAATTATTTTAATAAAATGGATATAAATTACAAGGCTAAGGAAGATCAAAAAAGGATACATAAGGAATTTCAAATTGGAGATGAAGTTATGGTTTATTTGAGAAAGGAGAGATTTCAAGTCAGAACATACAACAAGTTGAAAATGAAGAAACTTAGACCATGAGAAATATTGAAGAAGCATGATTCGGGAAATGCTTATGAAGTAAATTTTCCTAATGAACTCAATATTTCAATTGTGCTTAATATTTCAAATTTGATAGAGTATCATGAAGGTAGTACAAAAGATGAAATAGAAGAAGTACAATGGAATATTCCAGAACTTATTTCAACTATAAAAGAAATAGAGGATATCCTTGATAGTCATGTGGGTAGAAGCACAAGAAACATGAAATATGAAGTGTACTTAGTCAAATGGAAGGGATGATCTATTAAAGATTCATCATGGTTATCAAAGAAAAGGGTTCACCACCTTGGTTTTTGTCTAAACACCTAAGATGTGAAAATGTCACTTCTCATATTACCTCAAGTGTTTGATATAGGACTATGCAGCGTGTAAGAGCAATCTTACATCACCCAATAAATATTGTCTAGTTTTTAATAGAGGCACTATCTTTGGACATGGTTACTATTTAAGTAGGTTTTTCATTTGAGTACGGATTATTCCAATTTCTTTCTTGGAGGTTTAATTTTTATATTAGCCTACTGGTAATGTTTTATGGTAAGATTAAGTCCAATTTTGAAGATATTGAATTTTCCATTTTCTGAGGGTTTTACAAAAAATTTAAACTCAGCTTTCAAGGCTTTGGAGTCTCCGAAAGGGGGTCAAACTTTGATCGTTCAGAGCTTCACTATCCAAATGTGTAGAGAGGTTTGATAAGTTTCGTAAATGTTGTTATAATAGTCAATCGACTAGATGATTCACAGGTTATGGATTTCATAAGTTTAGCCATTAGGACTCAAGTATCAACACAAAAAAAAGAGAGAAAATCACTTGAGGTGAGAAACTGAACCACTAGGCACCAAATTGAGATAATTTCACTTTCTATAATATTCTAGGGCAGTTAGTTGTGCTACATATATAGGGATGAAGGGGGATCTTAGGGTTCAATTCCAGAAGCATAGATTGTGGCTTTTCCTTGTAGATTATTGTAATAAAAATGCCAATGTGGTTGTAGCATGTTATATTTCTAAATATTGTAATGTTATTTCATTGAAGATAACAGAAAGCAAGTGTTTGGTTCTTGTCATTGTTTTGTTCTTGCAATTTCTATTTATTTGGACTTGTTGTATTGTGTGTGTTTTTTTGAATATGGGGAGAAAGCTTCATCACCTTGTCTGGTCAGCCCTCATCTAGATTTAAAGAAGGGACATCCTCAAAGATGGAGACTGAGTAGTGTTGGCATAAATGGTACTTTACCAATTTACTCTTTGCTAAAATTTTCTTAGGTACACTCATTTAATAAGGTGGATGGATATTATTAAGTCTTATTTTTACTCTAAGTCATCGTAAAGGATATTTTTGAGTTCTATCATAACTCTAGTTTCTCTAAGTTGAAACACTTGTCTCTACCTTTTCCATTCTTCTTAAATACTCTTGCCTATTTAAGCAGAGCCTTTTGTACCTTTGTATTCTTCTCATTACAATACAATTTATGTATTGTTTATGTCTCTTCTAGAGGATATATATAGAATGGCTCATGGGTATAGGATGAAATATCTTAACATGGTATTAAGCCCAAAATGGTTAGGCTTGAACCTATTCATTGATGGAGTTGGCATATGGTGCTTGGCAGCAGGGATTAGTCCGACATGAACTTTATCCTCTAAGTAGACCGACAATAGAAATGAATTTTGTTGGCTTTTGAATTCATAATATGTTCTAGTTGTGCTAATTAATCTTTGTACTGGGTGGCCTACAATGCTTTGGCCATATTTTTTTCCTCTTACTACTATTTTAACTTATGGATCTATTCAGTATGATATGGGATGGAGTCTCCCATAGAACCTTACGTTAGCATATATTTCTAGGAACTCTTCCAAAGGTAGGATCTGTTTCTCCCTTGCCACTTCAGTCAGTTGGCACAATTAATATCTAGAGGCCCACATTAGATTTTTCTGATGTCTGCAAATCATCTTCTTCATGGAAGTGGTCTTTTAATTTTTATGACAGTCCAGGTGGCATTTGTAATGGCTGTAGCAATATTTAATAGTGGTTGGAAAACATTCTAGGTGTGACTGAGGGCACATTTCACATCAATCTACCGGTTGCTTGCATGGTGTAGGCTTTTGAGTGGTTGCCTGACCTAGCTCATCTATTTTTGTACCTCACCTAGGAATATCCTTTCATCATTATCAAGAAGAATCACACTCACCCTATCATTAAGCCTAGGAACATAATTTGATAAGTCTTTCTTTTCTCTTATGATCATTAATGGTCATATTTTACTATTCTCTCCATCGCGCCTTCCCTCTACATCAGATGCATCTCTAATAATAACACTAGGTTTTAGGAGTTCAAATCGAAGTGTTATTTTTTAATAAGAGGACTGAGGATACAAATTAAATCCATGGTAGCAAGAAAGGTCCTCACACAGCATGACTTGAAGAAACTAGCAGCTGACAAGGCAATATGGAATATGTGGAAAGTAGCATGTTGTTGGGTCTTGAGATGAGATCCATTGCCACCTTTGTGATCGCTAAAATAGGTGAGTTAATGAAATATGGCACACTTAGGAACATAGTTGTCTATGGGGGCAGGTGGCATGAATAGCCACCATTAGAGCTCATCACTCCAACTCCATCATTGTCAATCTTGTCAAATCCTTGCCTTCATTACTTGTTTTCAGTATCATTTGTGGCAGTGACTTTTTTTTTTTTTTTTGTAATTTGCTGAGCTAATGGTAACATGGTGACCAAATATTTTCTCCTAGGTATTCAAGAGGGGTGGGTTATTTTACCCCCTTTTAGCTCTAATAGGTGATATTTTCTTCATTTTCATAATTTGGACATTCGAAGTCCATTTTTGACAACTGACACATCGTTGCAAAGGTGGTTCCATGTACTATTTATTAGTACAAGGTTTTTAGTTTTTTTTTTTTTTTTATGAATAATGTAAGAATATATCTATGTATTTTTGTTGTAGACATATTCGATAGAGTGTACATCCATGTCTTTTTAGGATTTCGCACTAAGATATGTCATTTTATTTGTACTCGCACTGAATTATAAAGTCCCATGGGGGGTTGTATAGAGACTTTGTTTACCAATCATAGCTTTGTCAAAGTGAGAGTTCCTCCATGACAAAAGAAGAATCTATGATATTCTTACCTCATGCAAGTGTGTGTTTTTACACACACCTTTTTCTTATTTGGAGATACACTTTTGGTCCCTTATGCATAGCATTGTGACACGTCATATCATTTCTATTATTGCGCATGGTTTTGACCCTATGCAGCGTGTCACTTGGATTTTGATTTCCTTCAATAATCATTCCTTTGGCATAATTAATGTTTATGCTCCCAATGATGTTGTGGAAAGATCTCAACTTTGGTGTTGGTTGGTGGATAATCTGCCTCCTGCAACTTGGGTGATACATGGTGACTTTAATATGGTTGAGCTGGCCTCTAATAAGGAAGGGATTTTGCCTTTTCACTGGACAGCTGGTGAATGAGAAGCATGGTACTATATGCGCAATAAATTGGGCCTTTTTGATCCCAATGCTAACTGCCATTGGTAGAATGGGGTCTGGCACACTTGGTCTAATTTTAGAGCTGGTTCTGATCGCATATTTAAGAGGCTTGATTGTGCCATGATTACTGCTCAATCCTTTTTCTTTTTTTCTGAGGATCGGGAGTTACCTATCATTCCTTTGACAGATGTGACCTTGTCTAATCATTACCCCATCTTTTTGGCATCACATGGTAGTGTTCTACTAGATGGACTGTTAGAACACAATTTTTTCTTAACACATCGGTGCTGAGTCATGCTTCCACAGTCGCTCACATCCTTCATGTCTAGAACTTAGAGCCTCGTCCCCACACCCACTTTGGGTGGATCCCATGGTGGAATGATGCCATCACCCATACGACCAGATTTATCTGCATCTATGGCCGCCAGTTGGCTCTGTACAGGAAGCGGTCTTATGAAGCTACCACTAAAGCCCTGTGTAGTGCTTCTAAGGCTCTTGCTTTGAATCCCTTTGATTCTGAGCTTTAGCTCAAACTTGGCCAGCTCTGCCATGAGAAACAAGTTGTAGACAACTATGCTAATTGGGGAGCTCAAATCAAAGCTTGCCTCCATTGGTTGGAGGTGGGCGATAAAGCTTCTAAAGAGTTCTTTCACGCTCTCAGAGCCTATCATGCTACTGTTGGGATCACTAAGATTAGGCAAGGTCATGAAACCCTCTCAACTATTCCTAATATTCTTAGAGCCTTTGTTCAACACTATGAAAAATTATTTACCTCCCAAGGTAGCTCTGTAGCTCAGGAAGAAGCTCTCAGGGCATGTATTGCTGTTACTCCAAAACGCATGGCGGTTGAGTAGCATGCCTTTTGTGAGAAACTTCTTACCATCAGTGATCTCAAATATGCTTCCTTTTCTATGGCAGATGATAAGTCCCCTGGGTGTGATGGCTTTCCCTGTGAGCTCTACAAGCATTTGTGGGATGCTATTGGTACTGACCTACATAAAGTGTATCTCGAAGCCTACCACAGTAAAAGTCTAGGTGCTATTATTAATAAAGGAAACATCAAATTCATACCTAAAGCTGGTGATCTCGACAATATCTGTAACTAGAGGCCGATCACCTTGTTGAATGTTTCTTACAAAATCATTGCTAAAGCTTTGGCTCTCAAGATCAGACATCTCCTCCCGCTAATTGTCCACCTTGAGCAGACTGGCTTCATTAAGTCCAAGTATATCCTTGACAACATTATTGTTGTCTGGGACGGGATGGAATGGGCCCGCCAATCCAAGCAGTAGACTTTGTTTCTCAAAATTGATTTTTCCAAAGCTTATGATCATATAGAATGGCCTTTCATTCTTGCCATGTTGCAAGCTATTGGTTTTGGTCCCAATTTTTTGCAATCTGTGGAGATGCTTTTTAGTGATGCCTCTGCTTGCATTACTATCAATGGCTCGCAGTCAGACACCTTTGGTCTCTTCAAATCCATCTGCCAGGGTTGTCTGCTGGCTCCTGCGTTATATGTGCTTGCTGCTGAAGGATTTGGTTATTTGTTGGCCAATTCTATTTCCTCTGGTTTAGTTTTGGGCATCACTCTTCCAAATTCCTCCTCCTAGCTTGTCCATGGTCATTTTTCTGATGACTGCTTTCTCACTCTCCTTGAGGATGAGGATAATATTTCTAATGCCTTGCAGTGTTTGGAGACTTTTTGTCATGCCTCTAGGTCTTCTATTCAATGGCACAAGACCCTTTGCTACATACAATCTTTCCTGCCAGCTCTTCCTTGGCTGGCTAATTTTGATTGGAAGTGGTTTCAACATGGGGAGATTTTTTGCTTTCTGGGCATCCCCTTCACCTTTCAAGGCTCTTCTATGGATTTATGGAATGCTATGATTGCTAAGATTGAAAAGAAGCTTTAGTACTAGATTACTAAACCCCTCTCTCTTGCAAGGAAATTTCAAATATGTTCTAAGGTTTTGGCTGTTACCCATGTTCACTATTCTTCTTGCTGGGATCCTTCTAAGGCCTCCTACCTTAAGCTGGAGCACCTTCTCAGAGATTTCCTCTGGGCTTTAGGAGCTGATGGCCATGGGTTTCATAGAGTTGCTTGGGATTATTGTTGTCTGCCCAGAGAGTCGGGTGGCCTTGGTCTTCTCTAGACTCAGAAGTAGAGGCTTGCTCTTTGTGCTAAATGGATTATTCATTCTCTCACTAGAGATGAAGCTTGGAAAATCCTTGGCAAGCATTGTATTGCTTTAGGATATCCTGTTCACAAACTTGCTTGGAAGGGTATTGGGCTTCAAACCCTCCTCATTATGCGGGAGGCTGTTCATATTCATGGCACCTTTTTGGTTAAGAGCATCTTGAAAGCCTGGGAAGCTGTCAAACCTTGGCTCCATTGGGATGGGGATGAATTTCATGATGGGCTCTCCTTGAATCAACAAAACCTTTGGTGGCCTTTTTTGTTCTCCATCCAGGGTATTCCTTTGGCTAGAATTCAAGGTGCTAGTGCTCTGCATTTTTCCAAACATGGTATCTGAACACCTAAGGACCTCTTTTCCAGGGCCACCATGAGCCTGAAGTCTTGGGAGGATATGCAGGCCCTGTTCCCTCTTGCTCATCCAGATTGTCAGACTCTTGATCTGTTGGTTTCTGCCATTCCAGATCATTTGCTTCATAAACTCAGAGTTCATTCTGTCCAACCCTGGTGGAAAGAGTGGAAATGGTACCCTGCCACTCCCTTCAACAATTATAAGCCTAAGATGGGGTACAGATGGTTGTCTCCTCATCTTTCCATGGTGGACACTCTTAACAAGAGATGGCATTTGCACTCCTCTCCCCATCACTGGAGCTCTCATTTCTAGATTAATTGGTCTGCTATTACAAAGCCTAAGATGGCTCTCTTTGCTTGGTGTTTTCTCTTCCAAGGGCTTCCTTTGGGCCCTTAGCTCAAACATTTGGGCGTTCCTGATCCTCGGTGTCCCTTTTGTGGGAACCCAGAGTCTTTTTTGCATATCTTCTGGTTCTACAGAAGAGCTCAACAGTATTGGGAGTGGATTCATGATTTTTTTAAACCATTCCAGCCTAAGCCCTTCTCCTGGCATATGATTTCCCTGGGAGACTCTCTGAGACTTCCTTCCAAGTTTACCTAGATTTGACATACTTTCAGGATGAAGATTTTGTTCTCTTTGTGGAAAGATAGAAATGTTGTTCTTTTCACTCACAACTTTCTTGATATTAATGTTGCTTTGTACACTAAAGCTTGTATATGTAAGAATGTTATGATGCAAATTCAAGTGCAAGCTAACAAAGTTGCACTGGAGGTGGCCCACCTTCAAGAGCTACTCAATCATTGGGGCAATGCTCCTTGTACGGTTGCCCAAGTCCCAGATTCGGCTTCTGTTGATGGTACTCCTCTCAGAGGTCATCACCATGGCTATAGCTCATCAGCTCGCCGTTCTCCCACAACCCGCGGTCTCAGGCTCCTCGCCACCGCTCTCCCAGAGGTGGCAATGATGCTTGGCGGTGTCACTCTTCTTCTTTTCCTTGCCGCGCCTCTGGTTGGTCTCTGGCTTCGGCCCCTCCTGATGCTCCTATTGTTCGTGGTGGTCCCTCTTGGCCTCCTGCCACCTCCTCCAAGTGGTCTTACCCCTACCTGGATTTGGCTATTTCTCTGCCTCGGGTGGAGAAAGATAAAGATACTAAAGATGCTGGAGATGGTTGGTTGGCTCCCGACCCTCCTCTTAATCCCAGGGATGCTTGGGGTTCTGATCATAGAGATCCTCCTCCTTCGGCTGGCACTGCTCTTGCAACCTGAAGGCTTTTTTTTTAATGCATAGTTTCTAGTTCCTACTTTCGACAGTTGCCGTGTGAACTCTCGCGGGGTGATTTTTATATCCCCGACCCCTTTTTTGTGAATATGTATCTTGATATTTTATTAATGGAAATGCACTATTCATAAAAAAAAAGTAAACAATGATATTTCTATTCTAGTCCTTAAGCCTCTGTCAAATCTATTCCTGATCCAATACACAAAACATTTGATTGATATACTAATAAACGAGCTAACTTGCTTTTTCTCAAATTTTCCCACAATTCTTGTTTTAGTATTTAATGTTCTCAATCGAATCAGCTTCTCAAAAATCACAAAATTTACAAAAGAAACACGTGGCTTCTGTTAAATTCTCTCTTATACACATCACAAAATTTTGCTCACCAGAAACACTGAAAACTAATGAAACATATGACATACAAAATATTGTATTGACTTTACACCACTTTATTAAATAACGTGATATTTAAAAGTAATGCTGATATGTTTTATTTATTAAATAGAGCAATAATTATAATCAGTTTACATAGATGTGTCTCTAACATAATTTATTGGCAATCTATTCAATAGTCAAGGTATGTCAGATTAATTCAGTTGTGTAATAGTAGATTTGTAAACTAGGGACACTTAGAGTTCCTATCAGGTCCACCATAGAAAAACTCATCACCGGAGTCTTTTGATTTTTTTACGCTGTAGCACTTAAGATTAGATGGAGAGATATGAATGTTAAATCACCTTGTGTGACATATTTTTCATCCACTACCTTTAGAGCTCGAAAGACTCTTGATTTACCAAGTCCTTCTACAAAATGCCCACTTCCCATTTGAGTAGAAGTGTGCTACCAATTTCAATGCAAGTTCACAATCTCTCCTTGAATGATCAAGAGGGGGAAAAATTTCAGATGGCCAATAGCCCACATATTCATCTTGAAACATCATCAACTAGTTACCCATGTCTTGATCCTGCCAGCAAATTATCAATGATATTCGAATTTGGAACAAAAATTAGACTACAATAAATATTTGAACAAGACATGAGATCTAATTCTACAAGAAGGGATGATACTCTAATCAGGATGGGTTGATGAGACCAAACTCTTTTTTCAATGATATTTTAATCAGGAAAAATTGATGAGACAATTTGATTTTTGAAATGATTGAATAAGTGTTTTCAAATAAAAGTGGAAGTCACTGAATTTTATTCATAATGAGAAGAACAATACAAAGAAGCTAAGATAAAGATGGAAAATTTGAAAGTAGCTTCCCTACCACCAACTATTCTTACAATCAAAAATACAAAATGTTCTTATCCAACATTTCAAATTTGTCATAATAAAAAGTCACAAAAGAAAAAATCATCATAGACAAAGATACTACAATAAGAAATTCAAAGGAAGAAGAGACCACAGATAATATTAGTTAATTATGACATAAGAATATCAAATACTACGATAAGAGACTCAATAGAAGTAGTAGTATTTCAGTTAGTTATGATATAAGTAGTATTTCAGTTAGTTATGATTTAAGAACTTGAGATGAAGCTTGAATTACATTAGGTCTTGGAACAAGATATTCCATGTTATTATACAATAAGGGATTACTATTGGCAAAATGGTAAGCTCCTCCCTAGGGTTTAATAACAATGGACTAACCATCTTTTGTAGATTCTTTAAGTCTAGTGGTTGTATGGGGTATTCACGTATTGATCTTTTGGTGCAATGACAACTACACTGGGAACAATTACACCCTAATCATGAATTGATGAAACAACTTTTTTTTTTTAAAAAAATTCTCTAATCAGACCAAATTGAAACAAAACTTCCTTTTTATTGAAATGATACCCTGATCAGGACAAATAATAGTTGTGATATGATAATTTGGGACAAAAATTGGCCTCCATTAAATCTTTGAATAGGAAAATAGATCTTATTCTACAATAAGGGATGAAACCTTAATCAACTAAACATAAATATATCTATCGAGTCTCATATAGCATCAATGCTCACCATGTGAATGTTGATGGTGACATCAAATTGTTATCCATTTAACGTAGAAACTTGATGCACGACAAAACCAAGTGCTATCTTTGTTCTTTTATGCACAAAACCAGAGCACACAAGATTCTAGCAGCCTGTGTTATGATCTGCGTCAGCCTAAAACAACTTGGGTGATCAGATTATATAATCATCTTCAAACCCCAAAGCATGAAAAAATGCTTAACTAAATAAAGAGATAATACCAACCATCCAGTAAGTAAAAATTCTAGGTTGAGTATCACCAAATAGTCCAGCATTAACCTGACTTGAAACCATCATAATATGAGTTACTAACACATACAGGTTCCCATGGGAAAGTAAGATGAATAAAAGTAGTAATGAAGGAGGCATACTTGCCAAACAACTGCAACCAGGTTCTCCATTTGAAACCAAAATTGCTGATGTGCTGAATTACCTTGTACTCCATACAATGTTCCATCTACTTGGGAACCTGCATACTGTCACATTGTTAGATTAAGGAAGTACGGTAGTTTTTCACTGTACGGTGAGACTGGAGTACGGTGAGACTGTCATACGGTGGGAGTAGGACTTGCCGTATGGTGGAAGTAAGACTGCAGTACAGTGGAGGTGAGACTGTCATACGGTGGAAGTAAGACTGTAGTACGATGGAAGTGTGACAACTGTATGGTGGAAGTAAGACTGCAGTACGGTGGAAGTAAGACTGCAGTACATTGGAAGTGTGACAACTATACGGTGGAAGTAAGACTGCAGTACGGTGGAAGTGTGACAACCGTATGGTGGAATTGAGATTGTAGTACGGTGTTGGAGTCAGTCTAACCATGCTGAGTACAATGAGAGTGTGGAGTACGAGTAGGATGCCGAGTACAAGTATGATGATGTTAAGTACGAGTAGGGTACCAAGTACGAGCACGACGGGTATGGTGAGCATTAGTATGGCAGGCACAAGTACAGCGGGGATGACTACATGAATGTTTCAAGTACGATGATAGTTATGGTGTGAAGTAGAGTTGGTTGACCGGTTATGTTATGTGATGGTTGACATACCGAACTCCATAATGAATTGCATAGTGTATAAATGTATGCGAGATTCTTTGATAGAGAAGGCTAAGTCTATGGTTAATAGTAATGGTTGTATTGTTGTAGAGGCTACGAGGGCTAAGGCTGTAAGCCTGAAGAACAGTGTCATAGTGGTTGAAGTTGGGTTGATTGTAAAGGCAATCTGAGCCTAAGTCTATTATTTGTATGTAATGTATTGGTTACTGTAATATGAAGGGGTGACACTCTGGTTCTTGGCTGGTGGGTTTTTTCCCAGAAGGGTTTCCCACGTAAATCTTTGTCTCATGTGTTTTATCTTGTGTGTGTCTTTATTTTCTCTTTTCTTATTTTTCCTATGCATCTCAGTAGATTTGATCTTTATATAATTTCCCGTGTAAATTGACATTTGGAAGGCGTTTCCGCAAGTAGCTTTCCTAACAAGTAGTATCAAAGCTAGAGCCATTACCATTATTGTATTGGATAGGGTTGGTTGTTTGGGTAGGGTTGATCGTTGGTGTCAATTTGGTTCTAGTGGGAGTTCGTGAAGTGTTGATCTTGCAATCGAGATGGCGGGTACATTAGGGAGAATAAAAATTGAAAAGTTTAATGGCATAAACTTTGAGTTGTGGAAACTCAAAGTTGAATATATGTTGGTAGATTGAGATCTATGGACTGTTGTGTCTGGGAACAAGCCTTCAGGCATAAAGCAGGAAGATTGGGATCTGGCAAATCGAAAGGCGAGAGGAATGATACGATTGACACTCGCAGATAGTGTTCTGTTAAACGTCTATGAGGAAAAAATTGCACATTCTTTGTGGAAGAAATTGGGAGATATTTATCAACGAAAATCCTTGGTAAACAAGCTTTTTCTGAGAAAGAAACTGTACTCTTTGAAGATGGACGAAGGAACTGCTGTGGCTGGTCATTTAAACGCGTTCAATATGGTGATTGCACAACTGACATCTGTTGGTGTGTCCATAAGTGAAGAGGATCATTGCATGTTGTTGTTGAGTTCTTTGCCTGATTCATGGGACCATCTTGTGATGGCCATTGGAAGTACAACTACTCAGTTTAAAATGGATGAAGTAGTTTTCGCACTTTTGTCAGAGGAGATGCGGAGGAGATCTTCTAAGGTGGCTAAGGAGGCTCTTTCTGTTTGAGACCAATTGAAGGACAACAATAAGAAGAAATGTAAAGTGAAGTGCTAGAAATGCTGGCAGACTGGTCATATCCGAAAGGATTGCAAAGAGAAGAAGAAAAAGAAGAAATTGGAGAGTTCTTCTAATTCTGAGTCTTCTGATAGTGACGACAAAGATGCCAGCGGTACTGCTTTGGCTAATCGGTCATCTAATGATGACTGGTTGGAATAATTCAATCTTCATGTGGAAGATAGTGGTCACGATGCCATGTGTGAGTCGACACTACAATATGGTAGGAGCTGTTGGCAGTGACGTACGTGCCATGTGTAACTCGTCACCACAGTTCAATGGGAGTTGTTGGCAGTGACGTAGCAAATGTTTTTCATCAATATTGCAGATGGTGGAAGGTGAAACCCTAATGTGGCAGAAGGGTCTTTTCACATTTGATGAAATAATGATTGGAGATGTTTATCTTCATGTGACTAAAGATGTTGACATCTTGAGTGCTCAACGAGGTCCTCTGTAAAAGGTGTGGATTCTGTTTTCATGGTAGACATGTTGAGTAACTTCGTACTTCATTAAGTGGGAGATTGTTAGATTAAGGAAGTATGGTAGTTTTTCACTGTATGGTGAGACTGTCGTACGGTGGGAGTAGGACTTGCCATACAGTGGAAGTAAGACTGCAGTACAGTGGAGGTGAGACTATCGTACGGTGGAAGTAAGACTGTAGTACGGTGGAAGTGTGACAACTGTACAGTGGAAGTAAGACTGTAGTACGGTGGAAGTAAGACTGTAGTACGGTGGAAGTGTGACAACTGTACGGTGGAAGTAAGACTGCAGTACGGTGGAAGTGTGACAACCATATGGTGGAATTGAGATTGCAGTATGGTGTTGGAGTTAGTCTGACCATGCCAAGTACAACGAGGGTGTGGAGTACAAGCAGGATGCCAAGTACAAGTATGAGGATGTTGAGTACGAGCAGGGTACCAAGTACAAGCACGATGGGTATGGTGAGCATTAGTATGGTAGGCACGAGTATGGCAAGGATGACTACATGAATGTTTCCAGTAGGATGATAGTTATGGTGTGAAGAAGAGTTGGTTGACCGGTTATGTTATGTGATGGTTGACATACTGAACTCCATAACGAATTGCATAGTGTATAAATGTATGCGAGATTCATTGATAGAGAAGGCTAAGTTTGTGGTTAACAGTAATGGTTGTATTGCTGTAGAGGCTACGAGGGCTAAGGCTATAAGCCTGAAGAACAGTGTCATAGTGGTAGAAGTTGGGTTGATTGTAAAGGCAATCTGAGCCTGAGTCTATTATTTATATGTAATGTCTTGGTTAATGTAATACGAAGGGGTGACACTCTGGTTCTTGGCTGGTGGGTTTTTTCCCAGAAGGGTTTCCCATGTAAATCTCTGTCTCATGTGTTTTATCTTGTGTGTTTCTTTATTTTCTTTGTTCTTATTTTTCCTATGCATCTCAGTAGATTTGATCTTTATAGAATTTACCATGTAAATTGATATTTGGAAGGCATTTCCACAAGTAGCTTTCCTAACACACATAAGGGATGTTAGATGATTAAGTTGAATAAGAAAGGGTCCAAACGTAACAAAAAACATCAAGTTAATCAATAGGAATTCACAAGCTATGAATTCAACTAGGAAAAATATACCAACAACTAAACTAACTAGAGTCTAGATAGAGAAAAATACTTAAAACAAACTACTTCCTTTGATGGGAAATTAAAAGAAGAGTTTAAAAGAGTTAAAGTTTCTATTTTTTATTTGGATAACAGATTATAGAGTGTAATTCAAAATGTTGAAAAAAATAAATGTTATCCAATTGAATTAATAAATATAGTAGAATTATTACAAATTGTAGAAATATAATGTTTCATAAAGTAAAAAAAGTCCAATAGTAAATTGAAAAAATATGAAAAAATGTGTAATCTATATGATTTCATTCCAGTATGTACTAATTTGAACAATGTTTACTACATGCTCAAAGTATGGCATAGTAGAGGGACATGGTGATAGCAACACTCTCCTTCCCATAAATTGATGTAACATCAGACCTATTTATAAAATTAGACAATTGTAAACAGTATTTATATTATATAACTATTTTGGAGGGGTCTAATTGAAAAAAAAATTGTTTTTAAATATAATTATTTAGTTTGTTATTTATGAAGATGTTTCTAAATTATTATTTATAAATGGAGTGAGTATAAAATCAATTAAGTCCAGTTCATAGAGGACAAAACATAAAATGCAGAAACAAAAACTAAGTTAAGTTCAGTTCATAGAGGATGGAACATAAAATGCAGAAACAAAAACTAAGTTATGGATAACTAACATTTAGTAGAGTGGCCAATTGGAGGGTCACAATCATCTCACATTCCCATTTGACACACACACACACACACACATGTGTGTGTTAAATAAATAATAAAAATTGTGTAACAACCAAGATAATATGTGTGTGTGTGTATGTGTGTACATATATTTATATCAAATGGAAATGTGAGATGATTGTGACCCTCCAATATAT
>MU224984.1:1636337-1654017 GCA_018584345.1 Thuja plicata
ATATCACTTTTCTAGGTTATTATGTATATAATTGTATACAATTTTAGTAGAGTATTTTTATATAATTCTTCTCATTTATCTCTACATTTTATAGATAGTATTGATTAATAAAGTTTTCTAACTTTTATAATTTTTAATATTTAGCATGATAATTACTATTTATCACAAGTTTTACTTGTCAAACTAATAAAAATAAATAAACATAATTGTTCTTTATAAAATAATATGATTCCTTACATGGTACTCTTCTCAAAAGTGACATTATTTAGTATAGTTTTAAACATTAGTTACCTTTGAAAGAAAATAATTTAATGTCAATGCAAATATATAAAATAGAATATTCTTAAGTATATTATAAATTATCAGTCCTTCCACAATAAAAAGTGTTTTTTCAATTGTAATAATTAATTATTATTTTTATTTCAATAATAAGATTATTAGTAGTTACAAATTTATATTGGTTGCACAAATCAATGAATGAGTCTATCTCCTTTTAAATGTAAATTGTCACTCTAACTGAGTTTAAATTTTTTTTATGAGAGGAACATATAAATTAGTTAACCATACTAAAGAAAAGAAAGTCTTAGAGACTCCGTATCTTAAAATGTTAAGTTGTGCCTTGTATAAACATAAGCATAAAGGTATTTTGAAGCATCACTATGGATATGCTTTCTTAAATTAGTTGATATAAGACATATAAGTTGGGCAATAGAAAACATATATATTAAATTGAAATATAGGCATAGGCTTAAGGATTTATTGCATTTATGTCTCCCCATTCCTATAATCTACAAAATCTAATTCCATCTCCTTTGATTTGATATCCTATCTTTTCAAAAACCCTAATGGTGGGTTCATTCACAAATAGGGACCGAAATAATCCAGCTTGAGTATCATATTTAATTTTAGTAATGTTCGGAGCTGATGTTTGTACAATCAAGTCACTTAACTGTTTGTGATGCCAGTGTTTTATAGGAAATTATAAATTAATGTATTGAAGTTTTTTTTATGATTGTGTTGTTACGAGGGGGAAGGTTTTTCGAGATCTATGCCCCTGTGTTGATTTCATTGTATCTATTTCTGTGATTCTGTCAAGCCTATGGGAAAAAGAGTTTTAGTGATTTTACTTAGATTATAGAGTTGCAGGAATGGCTTAAAATCTCATCCATGTTTATTTTCTTACCTATTTTGTGTTTCTATTAATCTTACAGGAATATTGTTTTGGTGATTTTGATTAGAGTTTAGGTTTACCGTTACATGGGTTTATAGTTAAAGGTTTCTGAAAAAAAAAATCCCTAAATAAATTGGTCTCAGTAATTTTCTCTAGAACATGTGACTAGGTTCTAAAAACCTTGAAAGGGGCAAGCAGTGAAAAATTTTAGTTTCTTCTGTACTATACTTACTCGTTAATGCAAGTAGTTGTTTTTTGAATTTCTGTATCATTTCTAATTTTCAAGGTTCTTGTGCATTTTTTGTTTTATTTATAATTATTTGGACACTTTCTTGTCTATGATTTCATATTTGAGTGTTTACTATTATTTAAGTCCTAAATAAATAAAAAAATTGTCAAAGAGAATTTTAATTTATTGGTAGCAATCAGAAATGTGCATACTTTTCAGCGATTTAAATCAGTCAAAATAATTCAAAAATTGGTGAGAAATTGTTATTTGTGCTATTGTACTTAAACATCACTTGCATCTATCTATCAATGTATGGCCCTGAAATGGGGTGTTCCCAGTTCTTGACATTCAAGCAAATTCACAGATTCTGTTCATGGTAGCCCATTGTGGATTTTCTGCTTGATAACGATTGAAGGAAACAGAGTAGTGGTTTAAGTGGAGGGATTAGATATTTAAAGAGTCGTTCCCTTCTTTAATTAGCATGATGATGCCTATCACGTGGGTATAACCTTATCTACATTTATTTGTCCATTTTTCTATATTATGAATTTGATGATGATAGTTAGCAGAGGTTAGATGTGTGTTAGATTTTTGTTAGTCCATTCTCTTATTATTATGTGTTTATTTCTCAAATATTACTTGAACTGAATAAATTAGTAGATTTATTGTTGTTATCTCGAATAGTTTGTTACTCCCATTGATAAATCATCTCCTTTTGAGCAGCAAAAATATTATGCATCTTGAAATTTATTTTTCAAGAATTCATTTCATGAAATTTATTGGATTTCAAGTGGTAGGTATTTGATGGATTCATAATATGAGACCATTTCAATACATCTAAATTTTCAAACTGCCTATAACATATTATTTAATATATATTTTTCTATCAGTGCTACTCTTGCACTTTTTCGGTGCAAGCACTAGTTTTCGATTGAGGTTAAAATATTTTTTGAAGGGAATAGTAACCATGTACAAAAAGAAATCAACCACAAATCTCAGTTAATTCTATTTTTCCACCATCTCGACTGAGTCAGCCATCACATTCTGATATTTTTTGATGGCCTCTCTAAGATCTTTAATTTCCTTAGAGCCACCCAAAGCAGTATCATCTTCCACATTAATGTTGTAGTTTTTGTTAATAAGATTCAAACTCTATTAAGCTAGAATTATTTAATGTTTAAAAATGATTGAGATCCCTCCTTTATTACTTTATTCATTCATAATTTAAAATAGTTTTAAGAAATAATAATCAAATGTTTGTTACGAGTTAGAAGAATTATATACATTCGAATCAACCAAATTGAAAAAAAAAATTCATAATAATTTTTTATTAAATGGATGCAGATTTTATTTTGAACATTGAATGTATATTACTATTGATAAAAGGGAACAAACACAAAAGTCATTAAAAATATTTAACACTAATTATCAATTGAGTATATCTAAATTATCATTTTAGATGGTAGTATTGGTATAGTCACAAATAAATTTCAAATGTCTTATTTTTACATTTTATTGTGATGTGCTAATAATGCATTTATCTATATTTATTGTTCACTTAAAAGACTAGTCTTGTTAACCAAAAAAAATGAGAAAAAATTACATTAATAAAAAAATTAAGCGTATGTAACATTGAAAGGTTGTGTTTTAGGGAAGAGGCACAAAGAATATTTTACTATTATTGTAGTATTGTAAATTGTATACAATTCCTACGGTGTCTTGTTCCATGCTTAGCACCAATTTCAATGTCTCCTCATTCTTTAATACATTATAGGAATTTGTTATGTATTTAATTAATTTAATTTACCCTTAATTTAATTATTTTGTTTATTTATCACATCATGCATACATAGGCCCTATTTCAGTGTGGTTGGCCTTTTGTATATATTTTAATTTTGAACCTCAATTATGTACACATTTTAGGCATCCCTATTTTACCATTGATCCTCAATTTAATTTTAAACCCTGATTGGTTGGTACAAGGATGGTTGTAAAGCAAACAACAAGATAGGAAACTGCATGACATGGGAGGTATCCCATACCATTTAAAATTGGCCCAAGTTTGAATTTAATAATAGTCTCCTTATTTTAGCAGGATATTCAAAACTCCATTATCCTCCTTGTATTTTTTTATCCTTGAAATGTTTTGGTGAGACATAAAGCAAGGCTAACTCCCTCATTTTTGATCTAATAAATCTCATATTAATATCATTCAATTAAATAAATCCTTCAACGAGCATTCAAGAGATCAATAATTTCAAGCATTCAAGGTATTTCATCCCACCATATCCTTCATCTTGTGGTAGGCTGAGCTAAAATAATCATTATGCAAACATGTCTTATGTGATGTCCTTTTAGGTTTTTGTAGAGTCTTGTTATAACATCAACACTTATGATCTTATTTCAAGCACAATTACATCATTCAATGTATTATACATTTTATTGTCTTATTCAAACATATGCAGCTAATAAAATGCTTCCATTTTCAAGAATTTATGTTTATATTGCAAGGTTAATTCATCTATATGGGCTTGATTAAGAAAAACCCATTTCTCCCAACCTTTTTACCATTTTATGTGTGCAAGTCAGAGGTATAACAACTAGAAAAGAGGATACAAGTAGATGTAATAGAGAGCTATAGGTGGAAGAAGTTTCATAAGAATTTGCTGGGTCTAAGACACCTCCTATGACCTCACATGAGTTTGGTCACCCTATATAATTTAGATCACCTCATGCCTACCATTGTGAACAAAATATTTGATCATTGGTTATTTATTAATTTAGACTTCTAGATTTGGTATTAGAATTAGGTTTACAGTCTGTGATCTAGATCTATGTACACATTATTCCTTCTTTTCGCTCATGTTTTCCCTAGATCTTTCATTCTTTATTCATATTCACACTTTCCAATTTGCATAGTCATTTTCAACTCCATAGAAAATGAATCATCCCATCCTTTTAGGGCTTGGACCTTCTCATGCCTAGTAGATCAATATTTGCTCCAATGTATGATTGAAGATATGTGTGATCTTCTTAGTGTGTTCATCTATCCTAGTGAAAGCACGTCACTGCTTGTTTTATTTTATTATGTCTTGATGAACGCAACACATCTTTCATTCCCTTAATTTCTAATTTTAATGTATAGGTCTAATTTTTATCCATTGAATTAATCAATATCTACATCATATCATTACTAAATTTTATGCATTTATATATATAGGTCCACCTTCATTACATTTTTATGATCTTACTCTTTCTTACATACTTTTGATTTTCATTCCTAGATTTTATTTGGGTAGCTTGCATTTTCATGATGAAATTTACTAATTTGGATTGGTGTATTATCTGACTAGTGATTTCATTTATTTTTACTTCCATGTATAGAATTCATGTGATATATAATAGTTTCTTTCATTTCATGTGGATTGTATTAATTCATGGTACTCTTGTACATGACATCATAAGAATTTTAAGTAATATTCCTTCTTGAAAATCATTGCTCAATTATTTTATCCATGGCGTTTATGGATATATAATAAACATCTTAATGAAATTCATAGAATATGTAGAATTTATAAGATTCTTTGTAGAAAATGACATCTAAGGATGTCACTAGTATGACAACATTAGTAATATCATTGGTTTTCTTTTGCTAATGAGGATAGAGTTCATACTCCTAATAGTATCTTTTATTACAAAGCTATTAGTCCTCTCCCCCTAAAGATAACTTAGTGAAAGAGACTAATAATGATAATTTATGCACTTTGTTAGATCCTTTTCCTTCTCCTAGATATTAATATCTTTATCAAATTATTTTTAATAATGTTTACGTGATGCATTTCCTTCATGTCTTATCTCATAAAATAACATTAGTTTAGGATGAAGATCTTGATAAACCCGTTTCTTCTTCCCTACCTAGAGAGGACATGAATATGGTGATAGGATTCCAAATCTCCCTAAATATATTGATCATCCTACTATTCCTCCATATACCACAAATTTCCACAAACCTCAAGATCAAATTCTCCCCCATCTCATCTACATGATTACTACAATTTAGGTTATGACATTACTTCTCAACAAGGATATAAAGGTAAAGGTGTTGACATTAATAAACAGGGAATAAAAGTCCCTATAGATCCTCCTACAAAAGTCACTACAGAAGGTATAGGATGTATACCTTAAGCCAACATTCCTCCCTCTTCATTAAATCCCATTTCTCCCTCTTCATAGAAACCTAACCTCCCTCTTTATGAATTATTTTTCAAATGCCAAGAGTTATTAACAAACCTTTAGATGATTGTTTGATATTGGATAAAATAATATTTTGGAGGCTTAAATATGATACCAAAGTTTGTTTCTCTTTTATGAACATTTTTTAAAAAATCACATATTTGGTGATTTCATTATCTTTTTAATCATAGAAATAAACATGTCCTCCTTTTTGTTGTAATGAATTTAGTCGATTTGTTCAATATTTAGTACATTTACTTGTTTTAAAAAAACTCTTCTATTTTTTCTTAATATCCAAAATATGTACCATCTTTATCTTTCCTATTATGTTTCTCCATGCCATGTGATCTTTGTAGATTACCTTATTGGGGGATTTTTCCTTTGCATGGTGCTATGCTTTCATTTTCAAACTCTCAATTTGAGAAACATAATATTTTTCTTTCATTGTATTTATACCTTGGGAGAAAGGGTTTCCTTTTTCACCTCTCATGCTTCCTTACAATCCACTTTCCTTGGCTAGTGGTGTTTTGTTTATTAAGTGACTTCCTTTCTAACAAGGTTTTTTTTGTTCAATCAATGATTCTCTCTTATGAAATAGGTGTATATCGTTGATGAAAACCTCTTTCTTTTATGCAACAACATTACCATCATAAACTAATTCCCTTACTTGGGGTCTTAAAGTGTGTCATATTTCATCTAGAATATCATTTTACCTAGAAATATGGGGAAAAGGGTGAGTTCTTGTTCTCTTTTACCTCTCTTTCTAGAAAGATGATATTTTTTTTTAAGAACTCCTCTTGGAGTTAGATTTCCTAGAACAAAGATCTTGTCCTCACAACTTGATCCCTTTACACTTAGTGCAATATATCTTTTATTACATTTACTCCCTTTCCATCTTAGGAGAAATCACTCTTCTACTAAGGTTGCATGTATTTTTCCCTAAGGGATATCTCCTTGGTGTTGAAGTTGGGTATCCTTTAACTAATTTTATTTAAGATTCCATCATATTTCTATGTGTTCATCTTAAGGAGGGTGACATATATGTGGCCTCCTTATTTATTATATAGAAGGTTCCTTTGGAGATGGCATTTTCTTGTGGGAAATCCTTTTTTATTATTTTTCAAGCAGATTCCTCTGGAAATGTAATCTTACTTGGGGCAATCCATTTTTTTCATATTTCCTCTCAGACAATGTTTTCATTGGTTTTTTATAAATACAAAGCATATTCATTTGGAAATAAAAATTTCTTTAGGGAAATCCTTTTATCTTTCATATTTTCTTGGAGACAATGGTTTCCTTAGTTGTATTTTTACACTAATATAGTAGATTCCTTTGAAACTACATTTTCTCATTTTCTTCTAAGAACATTCCTTTGTCTTGACTGGTGGATATGCAAGAGTGGAATGTCCAACTTCTCTAGTAGGACATGGATGAAAAAATTGAGGCCCCATTTGGAGCCCTTCAAACAATGATGGCAATGTCATTGTACTCATTTCGACTGATGAAATGGGTATTTAAGGGAATCAAGTCTCCATCTCAACTTTAGTGCTCTGTCTTCTTGTGCTGATCTCATCCAAGGTAATCAAGGTTCTGGGTCAGCAGGGGTTGATGGTAAACAGAACAAGGAGGATGGGAAAAATATGAAGTCTTTGCATGACAGATTTGACATTATGGAGAACACATTGAAAAAACACATGAAGGATACAATATCTTCATGGGTTCCACTATGGAGTGTTTTAATTTCATTAAGTCTAAGATGGATTCTGGTTCTCCCACTGTGAAGATTGATAATGAAAAAGATGACATGCAAGATGCAGGTCCGGGAAAGCACATGCGCTAAGCCAAGAAAAAGAAAATACAAGATAGGATTTTGGAGCTGTCAGATTTCAACGCTACTATAAAAAAGGTCTCCAAAGCTAAGAAGGAAGTAGAAGGAACCCTCCTGGAGTTTGCCTAGTTCCTGCAGTTACCCTATTTTTTGTTGCTTTGTCTTTTGGCTTTTGGCTGCCGGAGTCTAGCTGGTTTCTGGCTTTCTTCTCTAGTAGTTTGTTTTGTTTTGGGTTTAGTGGGCTGGGTCTCAGTCTTGTCTCTGTTAAGTCCTTTTTATGCATTCTATCTTTTTTTAAAGGGTGTAGGGGGTTTTAGGTCCCCATAAAACCTATTTTTACCAGCACTCAAAAACATTTTCTTTGGGGAAATCAATTTTTTTTTAAACATTTCCTTAGAGATAATTTACTTTTCTTGGTTATCATTTTCCAATATATTTAGTGGATTCCTTTGGAAGAAATGTTTTCCTTGGAGAAATCCTTGTATATTATAGCAGATTCCTTTAGAAAAATTCTTTCCTTGGTAAAATTCTTTTTTTGCATATTTCCTTTCATACAATGCTTTAATTGGTTAAATATACACAACTCTCTCTCTCTCTCTCTCTCTCTCTCTCTCTCTCTCTCTCTCTCTCTCTCTCTCTCTCTCTCTCTATAGCATAACCAGTCAGAGAGAATGATGCAAGTGGGAACAAGGAAAAGCCAGCCTCTTCCAACCCACTATAATCAAATACCTCCTTGAGATTAAATTCTCAGATGCATAAGATCTCTTTTTCTTGGTATTAATAGGAAAATAGGTCTCAATAGCGCTTGTGCTACCATGGAGACTTATATGATTCACAATTTATCTTCAGAATTGATTCCTTTAGTAAGAACCACTTTTTAAAGTGGTCCAATAAACCCTTCTATCCACTAACATAGGGGGAAAGCCCAATGACATCCCACACTTTTTTAGCTCTTAGTAGAGACAATGGTCCCTTGAGAAATGATGACCCTTGGGATTCAAAGCTTACTATGCCTAAGAAGTGAGTGCATTATAAAGAGGATCCTGTGCCTCCAAGCTTCTGTTATGAGTAGGTGCGGTTGAACTTGTGCAAATGGGAACTCGGTGGATATAGAACTGTATAGCCTAATTTGTGGTGTGCTTTTTTAATTTTTACAATATCCATTCTGCCTGACGTGTCTTGCATCATTGTGTCAAAATTTAAAAAAAAAATTCAAAATACTCTTAAGCACTCATAATAACACTTTCTAGATCATTCCCAAGCAATCAATTCGTCACAAACACCTTGTCTAAAACTTTTGTGAACATATGGAATATCAAAGTATTCACCTTGGAGCTTTGTGGCATGCATATCAATCCTCATTTTGCATATCCATATCAGAGTCCATTTGTAATATTTTGCATGCATTGAATTTTTCATTAGTCCATTTTTCATTTTGAATCTCAAAGCCTCTTGTATTATTCATCATCATAGTCCCTTTTTCATAAAGAGATCATCTTAGAACCTTTTAAAAAAATTACAAAATCCAAATCCCAAAGTCTTTCCTTATGTTATTGAAAACATGATCTTGACTTGGTCTCTTGTCCTTCTATCCAATTGTCCCTTTATCATGTGGTAAATATCCTTTGTCCCTTTGATTCTCCTTTTAATTCAAGATCCCTATTCAATTTCCTAAGGTTATACTCTTAGGATTGTATTTTTTCAAATATTTTCAAAATAAAAAATCCAAAAAACATATTTGTGTAAGCCATAGATTTCTTTGTATAATCATTAAAAATATAAATTTTACATTTTAAAAAATCCCTTTCATACCTTAGGTTTCATTCTCATTCTAAATCATCTTAAAAAGTAAAAAAAAAATCTTGCACTTGCATATAGTCATCATGCCAGTCTTTACAAGGTCCCAAGCATCCAAAAGGAAAAAATATTCTTATCAACCTATGTTCACATCACAAGGAGAATTAAAGCCACCATTTAATCCAAGACAAGGTGTAACATTTCAAACCCAACAAAGAAATACAATCAATATGCAATTTCCAAACAAGATAAATCAAACTTTTCATAATGTAAGACATGTCACATTTTCTCTATTTCCTACCACCACACAATAATTTTTTGATATGAATCAAAGAAATGACCTATATAACATGGGGTACCTCTTAAACACTTCACTAAGTTATGGAATGATTCAATGGGGGCCTCCACCAAGATTTGAACCAGTCTATGTGCCTATGGAACAAGGACATTGTAGTGTTCCACTCACACCTCAAGAGGAACACCAAGTAACGTTTGAATTTGATCAATCTCATCAAACATATTTGAACCAAGGACCTACCTTGAACATGGAACTAGGAGTTTGTCTTGATCAATCTAATCTATCATCACTAATTGATCAAGACTAAAATGACTCATCATGCACTTCTGTTGATTTTGAAGGTTCACAAGGAACCCATGTTTCACTTAAGGATCCTCCTCGAGAGAAATTTGATGAAGCTATTAAACATAAGAGAATTCAAAAGATAGTGGAATATATCATGACTCAAGATCCAAAGTGATATCTTAGATTGTTAAATAAGTTGAAACCTGAATTGTTATTGGAATATCAAACACAATCTACCTTGGAAGAAAATTAACCTTTGGTACTTTTGGACAAAGAAAAAGAGGAACGAGTCTCAGACAAATCAAATGCAAAGGTAGCACAAATGAGACCATGAAATGAATTAACTATTAAAATTACTTGAAAGGAGATCTTTGTGTCACTGATTAATCCCTTACCACTTCCTCAAGGACTAGTGGATACTAATAATGCTTCCAAAGCATATCCTTAAAGGACAATGAGCCTTGAATTTAAGAAATACACACCTATAAGTCAACATGAAGTATCCAAATGGTCATTTACATTTCCCTATGCCCTATGTGGAAGAAAACCAACAAAGTAGTCCTCTATTGATATCATATTCAACAGTAAAAGAGAATACTTCAACCATAATGACATCTAAAGGATCAATCAAAGAACCACCAAAGTTATCTATGGTACAAATTATGGATGTGTCATGTGTGACCACTACAATCATGCCAAGTGTGCCACTTGAGACAAAGAAGAAGAGAATCATTGACATCTCAACAATTCCACCTTAAGGTGAGATAAAAAGCACATGTAGTACAAACAACACATGAAGCGCAAGTCTATATGATGACTCAAGGAAAGAAATTGCAATAGCCAAAGCATAAGGCTCCAAATCTTGGTGATATACTTTCACCAATAGGATACCAACAAGAACACAAGAAGCAACAACAAATGTTGTAAGGGAAACAATATAAAGTGGGTAAAATATCTCATCTTGTCACGCAAAATTTTGAAGGCCCACCAAAAATTAAACAATATATTCAACAATATTTGCAATAAAAACAACAACAACAATAGTATGTTCCAACACATTATCAAAAATATGTGTCACACCAACAACATATGGTGCAAGATTAACAATATGTGTAACATCAAAAGTATGCACCAAAAGTTAAACAAGTATCACAATAGAAGTATGTGTCCCAAGGTCAATATCATGTACTTCTACCAAGATACCCATTTACTTATCTGAAAAAAACATTGAGTAGAGGATCCTCAACAGTATCTCACGCAAAAAATGACACAATCACAAGTTACACAATATTGAAAACAACAACAAAAAAATGTTATGGTTCCACCTAAAGATATCATTTTAGAGTCCTCAAAATTAGATAATCCTTAATAGACACATCAATATAATTGGTGCCCAGAAAATGAAGAAAATATCTTGATAAAGTTACAAAGTCTTCACATAATAAAGATATGGCTCAACAAATCCAACGGTTATACAAGTAAGTTAATGAGATAAAATTTAAGCACAAGAAGACACTTTATACAGAATGAGATCTATGTCCTAATCCATTCGATGAGAGTTTATATATCCCTCCTTGCCCAAGAAAATTTGAAGTACCAAAATTTGATAAATAAAGAGGGAAAGTTAATCTGATTGATCAAATTAGAGAGGTTTATACTTCTTGTATTGAAGTTCATCAAGATGATACATATACAATAAGAATCATCCCTCAAAGTCTCAGTGGGAAAGAAATGAAATGATACTCTAAATTACTGGGCAGTATAAGATCATGGAAAGAACTGGCAGATAAATTTATCTCTCATTTAGCGTTCTATATTTCAAGACAAGTTAGATTGACAGATTTGTGCACAACTGAATAAAAGATTGGATAACTACTAATGACATTTCTATTGAAATGGAGAAATTTGGCTAGTCAATGTCCTTGTGATATTCCATAGGAACAACATATACTTTTATTCATTGGGAATCTTGTGCCATAAATGATATATGAGCTAAAAATAAAATGCCCAAGAACCATTCAAAAGATCATGAAAAAAGGAATGGATATTGAAGATGCTCTTATTTAGAAAGGAACCTTCAAATCCACATATAGTATCTAATTACAAAATATATTTCATTAGATAACTTTGGTTGTGATATGTTTTGCATACCTTGACTCTTAATGCCTATACTCTGAGATAGATTGAATAACATTCCTTGTCCGTTATCAATGTTTGGAAAATGCAAAGAGGCGCAACCTACCTTTATCTTTCATGTCTTGGTAGTTCATACCTATTTGTTTTAAAATAAGTATATGTTACATGCAATGGGACGTAACCTACCCTAATCTCTCATATCTTGGTGAGAAATATGATGATAGTGCTAGAATAGAAGCCAATTAGGTTTTTATTACACTTACTTTCTATGTTTAAAGTGAGTTTAGCTCATCATGATTGATTAATATATATTTTATTAGAATATATATTTTATAGTTTACAACTCAAAGTAATTTAAATTTAACATTTTCTGTTGATAGAATGTTAGTTATTAATTTATATAATGTAACTTGTAGATTATCCCTTCATTTTAAGTCCTTCTATGTATTTGGCATGTACGTAGAGCATGGCTAAAAAATGTGTATAGATTATGTAGAACATTACATGTTTGAAAAATAAATATTGATATTATCTTTTATAATTTAGGTATGTCAATAATAACGATTGATAGATTTGGTGAGATAATGTATGCAATGAGTGAAAATGAAGATATCACTACCCAGTTGATACAAAATTTATGGAGGAATTCAAAGAAGAGAATACTTTCATTAATTAATTTCAAAGAACTTGGTGTTGGAATTATATGATGTGCCCAATGACTGAGAGTGGGGGAGGGGGGTGTGAATCAGGAACCAATAAAATTTAATCCTTTTAATCCACACTTAGATTAACTTATTTGTTTGCATGCATATTACTTTAAAGTAAAGAATCATACATAACACATAACATAATATTTGGTTACCTAGAAACCTTCCAAAAGAAAGTAAAACTGGGCTGGGGATGATACCTACAAGATTTAGTACTACAGTATAAATTTAGCCTGTTAGAGATCACAATGACCACTTCTAATGGTCTACCCTATTAGGAGCATAAAACATGACTGTTAGGTCCACCTTGTTAAAGGATTTTGTACAATACAATAAGTAATGTAACTTAGTTAAGAGATTTAAAGAAAGGACTACTAGGTACACCTTGTTAACAGACTTTTTTGATCCACCTATGAGAATGAAGTAGTTGATGATCTGCTATGTGCAACAGTGATTGCTGAATAAGATCCTTTAAATATAACTGATCACCTAAATGTGATAGATAAGACTCTGTTGTCCTGAATACATCTGCACTTAAATCAAATTGTCATTCGCATGCCTTATGCATACATAATCATATTCATTATCTTCTCATATATTCTTCATATCATATTAGATAAAAAAAACTATCTTACATATATATCTTTATCCAAAAAATAACTCTATAAGTCGGTTTGCAATAAACAAAATTATATTTAACAATATATGCAAAGTCGGCTTCAAAGTGTCACTCGATTCCAAAAGACTACTTGGGTGATAAACTATCACTCAGGCGATGCTGAACACTCGGGTGACAATGTATACTCGGGAAATACTGAATACTTAGGCAACAATGAATGACTAAGTATTTTGACACTAATTAACAATATGTCTTTCCATAAGGTCTACAATCTCCCCCTTTAGCATTAGTGATGAAAACACTTATCATTAAATTCTATATCTGATATGTCAAAACTCCCCCTTGCTCATTGCTCAAGTTTTGACACTACCTCTACTGCTTGTGTCCAATTGACTTTGTTTTATTATTTTTCAAAATTGTTACTGTAAAGTATATCTTCTTCACTATTTACTGTACATGAGATATTTACAATGATATTTTCCCCTTTTTGTAGAATGATATTTTCCCCCTTTTTTTTGAAAAGAATGCCAAAAGTGACATCTATAGGGTTATCCCAAAGTAGGATAGAAAATCACTATGTACCTTCAAAATTTGAGATAGAGTGTTGTCCCAATTGTCATGTAGCACCTTCAAGATGTGCAATTCAACTTGTAGTTCTACAAACAATTCTATCATTAGCTCGACAACTCAGAAGTTGTTTTTATGAATGAGTGTCTTAGCATGTATTATGCATTTATACATTCCATCCATGTGTGGTAGAAGTTGGCTCTAGATTATTGTAAGAGATTCTTTGATCCTTGCTTCTTCTCTCAACACTTCAGCCTGTAAATCAGTAAGATACTTTATATTCATGAAGTGAGCAGAACTAGTGCTCAGGTCAAGTGCCAACTTCCTTGCACTTTCCTTCATGTCTGCATCTATCTTTACTAACTTGTTCTTGATTTTCTTAGTAAAGTTAGAGGAGTCACTCAACTTTACAAATAGTGATACCAAATGTTTCACAGTGGTTTCTAGAGTGCTAATGTTCTTTGTAAGTTGCACCTGGTCAATTGCAATGTTCTCTAGATCCTTGTTCTCAAATTTATTCTCTTCCTTCTCAAGTAACTTCTCCTAACCATTCATATCTATGTTGAACTTGTGGACAATGTCAACAATTTGGTCCATTATTTATTCAGTCTCATCGACTTCAATCTACAATGCATCTACAAATATGTCTTTAACATCTTCAAGTACTTTATTCCTTTGTCTTTCCTCTCAAAGTTTTTGCTATGTGAATCTTTTCTTCCATAGTTCACCCAAAATATCCATTTTCTCTACAGATAGGTTGGATAGATCCCAGTTAGGGATCACAATCTCTTTATCTAGATCTATCTCATCAGTAATTACTTCCTTAGACTTAGGACTCAGTGAAGGAACAATTTGCTTACCTACCTCATCCTTTTCTTCAGTACTCAATCCAATTAGGCTATTGACTGTTACAGTACTAATTTTTAGATCAATATTTACTGATGAATCAATAGTTGAAATGTCTACCTTGGCTTTCTGCGACTCGGGTGTGCATGTCTCTGTAGTGAGAGGAGTCTCTTGCTCGGTCTTTGTATGTTCAGATGTAGATTCTGCAACCTTGTCTTTGATTGAAGTTACTATATTGTGTATAGGAGATTGGGGTAGTGATGCCATTACCTCAACTACAATCTTCTCTGCATTGGACAATTCAATAGTTTGTACCTCGGGTAGAGCATCATTATTTCCTTGTGTTGGAGTGTCTATACTTGGTACTTCTTCCTTGACATTGCCTTCTGTTATCTCAAATATTTATTTCCACACTAATATGGCACAATGAGATACTTCTTCTATGGTTTTTTTCTACATTTGGAATTCCTTGAATCTAGGGGTGTGATTATTCTCATATTTTCTCAAGGCCTATTTTAATTCTTTGCCTTTCATTGCAAGCATGACCAGCTTCAATGTTTCTTCCCTTATATCTCTTGCAATATATACGCATTCTGTCTTAAATAAGTCTTCATTCATATAACTCTTTAACTCAGAAGGGTCATATTTCCACTTTACCATCTTCTCCACCACTGCTTTCTCAATCTTATTCTTTTATTCTTCTGACCTAGAAGCATACTTCAGTGAATTTGAAGAACTCATAGCTCTTCCTTCTTTAAGGTCTTAAATTTTTGATCAAGTGGGGGTGTTGGTTTAGTAAAGACCATAATATCTTCTTCATCATCAT
This sequence comes from Thuja plicata, assembly GCA_018584345.1. Taxonomy (NCBI): domain Eukaryota; kingdom Viridiplantae; phylum Streptophyta; class Pinopsida; order Cupressales; family Cupressaceae; genus Thuja; species Thuja plicata. The sequence goes on from MU224984.1 coordinate 1,651,880, forward strand.
CCTCATCATCACTTAGTATAATTTTTCTCCTTGATCTCCTCAGGGTGAAAATAGGAGTAGTGCCTTTATCCTTTTTCTATCTAGGTGTTGTCTTCCTCTTCTTCTATGGAGGTCTAACATCAATTTATTCCTTTTCAGATTCAATTTCCTCTATCTTAGTTGTATCCTCTATTTTAACCGCATCCTCTTTACTCTCAGATATGGTAGGAGAGTCAGAGGTCTTTCCATACTTCTTCTTGAATATATCAAGTCTCTTCCTTCCTCTCTTCAATATTTTAGGAATCTCAATCTCCAAAGATATCCTGCTCTTTTCTTCCTCATATGTTCCAAAGTAAGGTGCCTTTGGATTGATAGGTTCATTCACAAGATCCTCAATGAAATCTTTAGTGTCATTATTGTTAACTTCATATGGCAGGGTTTGTACCCATGCAAGCCTAGGCTTTACTGCTTGTATATACACTTTATCACAATCAACTAGAAAACAAATTTCATCTTTGTACTTCTCAACTAGTTGTTTGGGAATTCTTTATCTACTCCATCTTTTGTTTGAAACTCTCAAAATATCCATCCATAATGCTATCAAATTTATCTCCTAACTCAGCTATGAATTCATTAATTTTATGGATGATTGGTCTATCCTTCTTCCATGCTACTGTTCCTTTGGAGGGAAAGAAATTATCAACATAAAAGAGTATGTAGATTGCAAGATAACCAAACATACATGAATTGGTTTTGGATACTCGGATTCTCTCCATATTCTTTTTGAACTGAGTGAGTTGCAATTCTGCTATGTCAAATACTAGATTCTTCTTTACTACTTTGTAAGCTAGGTCAACAGCTTTGCATGCAACATTGTTGGTTCTGCTCGAGCTATATATATTATGGGCTATCACATGAATGCCAAATTTCATCTCTATATATGTTACTCCATTGAGTCTCATGCCTCTACCATCCCACTCAGCAAGAGTTAAGTCAACTAATTCATCTCTGGTTAGGGTTTTGGTAGCTTTTGATTTGTCTAGCATAGTGAACCCGATGACATGGTGAATTATCTACTTAGTGATCTTCATAGGATGATCCAATCATAGTTGCATGTCATTGACACGACTAAGAACATATCTCATCCATTTTTTTTCGAAGTCCCTCAGCATATGCATGATATGTGTCAAACCCTTGGTTTCAAGGTGCTTATGCTCAGGTTTCAGATTCCTGTCTGTACATAATTTATCATAAGCATGATTCATCTCACTAGTTACAAGCTCTTGTATGTTGCAGTAATAGAAGCTGCGAATGTCATTAACCAGTAACACTATTGGAGGAATTAGGGAATGAGCTCTCATCGGGTCTATCTCCTTTGCAAATTTAAGATGAATCTTGAAAATCAAAGGATCATAGATTGCATTCCTTACTAGCATCTCAGAACCTTTCTTCACCTTGCTACTGGAAGTGGATGCCATATTGCTCAGACGAAATGATCAAACTCTGATTTAAATCATGAATTCACACTAAATTGCCAAGGGATCTTAATTGACTTGTAAACTGAAAGATTTGTAAGAAATAATCTTTACAATCCTTCATATATAAGATATTTTCAACCATTAAATTATTTCATCAAATTCTCCATACATAGTAGCTGGCGTGACTCGGATGTTTCTCCAAGATTCACTTGGAAGCTCGGGTGAAACTAACTTTCAAATTATCAATACTGCCCGACCCAGCTCAGGTGAGCTAGAGTAACTCGGGTGTAACTAACATTCTAACTCAGGTTGAACTAAAATATGTACTCATGCATCAATATGTGGATATGGAATATATGGGTGCCAGCAAGAAGTTGAGTCCACTTTTTGGGCAAAAAGTGGAAGTGTTTTTCCTGTTTTTCAAATGTGCAGTCAATTGATGTCAAAATTTGAGGCACTTAGAGATTGAATCTCAAAAAAATTCACTAATAGAAAATGTAGTTCTCGGAGTCTAGTTTTCAAATATGTAATTTTTTTTAATACCCACATGACTAGTAAAAAATATATTTTAGTAGGCATGTTTAAAAACCCCTTTTCAAAATTTTAGTTTCAGGACCATACCACACACGTGTACGACCACCCTATTTTGAAGTAAATAAATGAATTTTTGTTAATCCTTCT
>MU224984.1:1682026-1701632 GCA_018584345.1 Thuja plicata
CTATTACCTTGGTTTTTGATAGAGGTAAAAGCTTAGAAGCTGGTGTTAACAGTAAAATCTTGCTACTTACTTCGACTGTGCCATTAACCTGCTGTTAATGTGCCTCCAGTCCCCTGTTCTTGGGCCAACACCCTCTTGCTGCTTTTATCTATCAAAAACAATGTTAAATACTAGCGCATGCACGTTTGAAGGCCGGTGCAAGGGTTATGCCGATCATATTATATATTAAATGATGTCGCTGTATTAATCGCAAATTTTTTCGTGTGTGCCACGTTGTGTTGGATAAAATTTACAAATCATTTTTGTCCATAGTAGTGCAGACTCTCGGTAGTGTAGATTCTGCAAACCGATAGTACTGATTTGTGGTCCCCGGAGCATTTATTCTAACCACAACTGACCATTTCCTTTCAGTAGACAGGTGTACTCAAATTTAGATTCTATTGATGCTGGTTGAAACCATATCTCTCTTGTAACGTAATGTATTTGAGAGGCGTATGCCTTCACTCTGACTACATTTTTTTGAATCCAACCATTGTATAGTTTTTCATACAAGAAACTGAAAAGTTATTCGAAATGGAAAATAAAAGTTCTTGATGAGAACCAAAGAGTCACCGCACTTGTCCTCCTTGGAAATTGAAATAAAAACTATGTAAGGACAAACTTCATTCAAAACTAAAAAATTTTGTTGTAGTAAACTAATTTTGGTGCCCCTATATATCAAAGTCATTACTTGTAGTCTATTACAAAAAGAAAAATTGAAGCTCAAATATATAATCTATGTTGAAAACAATATGTCACTAAAAGTCAATCCAGTTTGAACGACATCATTCAAATGTCACCTCAGCAAATTCTACTCTAGATGGCCTCAAAATTACAAACTGCAAAAACATAAAGAAAAATACAAGCGAAAAAAATTTAGAAGTCTTCATAGAACTTACCAAGACTACCCCCCTTTTGGATGAGCTAAGGTGTTTTCAAAATTAATAATACACTATGACATTTTTTTTACTCTTGTATGTTCGTGAATAATCACAAAGTCAAAGAACTTAATCACAAATATTTTCTTTGCCTTAATCTCTCATGCGTTGTATACGAGTGTAACTGGATAATCCATAAATATTACAGTTTAACATTTTAAAGCTACATCCAATCCAAAAGAAAAAGAATGACTGATATTTGTGTCACAGAATCATAGTTATTAGACTGAATGCCAAACGAAAATAATATTTTTTAGTATGCAAATTTCCAATTTGTATCAAATTGTGATCATCAATGATGACCATGTTTACAAATTATAATATAGTTTTTAAAAAGCTATCTAGCTGACAGCCACCAAAACTTTTTGTTTACTTCTCATTTATGAATTCTAGAGGTTTGTAGTTTGCCAAAACACATCCTTTGATAACAAGAACCAAAAGAGGTACATTCACATGTTCTACATTTTGAACAACAGGTATGTTGTATCTATGTTCATCAAATCTTTGTTCACTTGGATGTCTCTGGAATCTCATCATTGGCATGCTTCCCGATTGACATATCAAACCTTAAAAACCTTGCTTCTTTAGATATATATCAAGAGGTAAATTTTCATCCTAGAGAAGCCTCAACATGCTCACCTGACCAACTCCACCTGATAATTCGTTATTTCTATTAACTTTGTAATAACTTTGAACATTCATATCATTAATTACAGTCCATAACACGACATTCTTTTGAGAAATTTTATCAAGTAGTTCACGTGCTTCACATATTATTCCATATTTTGCATACATATCAACCAAGGCATTTGTAACTACATTTGATAAAATATATCTTTCCACTATGGTATTGTGAATGTTCATTCCCTCTTCCAAAGCTCTTAATTTGGAACAGTCTAGGAGTAGACTACAAAAATAACTCGTGAGGATACCCAAATATTTTGTTACAAGAAAATAAGATACTCCATGACATGACATATACATGATCTACATCCATGGCTCTTTGCTTCATCAAGTTCTTTTGATTTTTCTTCACTTCCCCCTTGAGCTGTAAGTAATTAACAAAAGCATCTTTCCATTCTGGCACCAAGTGGGCCACAAACTCCCTGGAAAATAACCCTAGACACGAAATTGTGCTCCTTAATTTATATTCTTTAATATTTCCACTTCTTTCCCTTTTAGATGTAGATCATTGTTTTTGATTAAGTAAAACAGGTTTTACAGGGTGGCTGAAACCCAATACAAAGCTAAAGATCGGAATGTTTGCCTAGACAAAAAGAAACATAACCAAAAAATAAAATAGGCCACCACCGGGCCACTACAAAATCAAACTAAACTACTAAAAAGTAAACAACACAGTGACAACCAAAAGAGCCAGGGGACACAATCAGGAGATGTTCTCCATTAGGGTTTCCGCCTTGGACTCGAGGATCTCCATCTTAGTAGTTGATTCCTTTATCTTCTAGAGATCAGTCAAAGTATCATTCTCCTTCTTCTTCTTAGTACTAGCCCTAGTCCTCTTACAAGATCCCTCTTCAGTCTTCTTCTCTTTTTCCACACCAGGATTGGCCGCATCTGTACCCTCAAGTTTTTCTTCCATTTTATCAATGAGAATCTTGGTATGCTCATTGGATACTTTCAGGATGTTGAAGCTCTGTTCAACAATGCTTTCAAGGGTCACCTCAAACTTCAGCATCTTATCCTCCATTGTTTTGACCCTTGTACTCATATTCATATGATCTTCAACATTGTTATCAACATTGGTGTTGTCTATCCCTTTTTCTCTGTTCTTGAGCTCCCCCACTTCATGGAATTACCACTTAAAAGACCTATAGTTGTCCAGCATGCTGTTCCTGGCATTAATGAGAAGACCAGCTTAGATTCTCTTCAATTATCACTGAGAACCACCATAGCCCGGTCAATCAACTCTTCAATCTTAATCCTACTATCCTCACCTTTGATAACTTTGAGGTTAATGATTTCCTTGGTTATCCCCATTTTGGCTTTTTTAACATCAAAATTACGCCAAACCATTTTCCTCCCCTACGTAGAGATGTAGCAACAATAATCACTGTCCTACCGTTTCTCTTTCATCATGATGTGGGGGTCAGAGAGCCAGGGAGAGGGGATTTCCTGGATAGTGCCATAATGCTTATCCAAAATCTTCTCCTTCTCCTTGTGGCAAGAGCCAGGGGAATTTATACAAGTCTGGTCCTCGAGAGTCTTCTAGCTAGTGCCATCATCCTTGTTCTTTCTCTTTTTGTTTTGGTACTTCACAATGGCGGTCTTCCTTCTCTTTTTACCTTTTCAACTAGATATCTCTTCCTCACCATCAGTATTCATCCCTTCCTCATTTTCATTATACTCCTCCTTAGAGGATATCATAGTGGAAGTATGCTTTTTGGAGGGGGTCACCATTTTCTCTTTTTTAATGGTATGAATACTGGCAATACGCTTCTTAGTGATAGTGCATACCGTCGCTATCTTCAGTCTATGAAGGACTATAATTAGAGCCAGAGACATCCATTTTGTCATCTTTCTCTATAACCTCCTTTCCCATAATTTGGGATTTAAAATACTCATAAATAAGAAGTAAAAGTCCCTCATGCAGAGAAGGGTTTGCAATAGCCTTATCCCTAAACCCATTGATATTCTCATTAATAGAAGGATATAAGTGGAAGATAATAAGTACCAACTTTGAGGAGAGCTTTCTTCTCTTCCTCATTCCTCATGAAGTCACTGATCGCAGAGTCTGAAATTTTACAATCCTAGTAAAATTACTTTCCCTCTATGGGGATGATAGCAACAGTGGAGATAACCTCCTCAGTGGCCGTAAATTTTCTTCCTTCAATCACCATACTTCCCTTGTCCCAGCTTTTCACAAACATTTTAGTCATCGACGACTTCTCTCCATGAAGCCTTTCAATGAAAGTAGAAATTCCACCTTGCTGAAGGTAATTCCATACCTTAGTCCATCTCCTCCATTTCTTACAGTTGTTAGAGGGCTCCCTTCTGTGTCTTTTACCACCCATTTCCAAAAAAAAGATTTGTCTTGCGATATGGTGATTACAGCTTAACAGACAATTTCTCACAGAGATATTCCAGATAGTTCTTCTGATATACCTTAAAAGGTAAGTTTTAACTTTGTGAATGGGCACCTAGAAAGTGTGCAGATGTGAGTTGGAATCATTACCTTTCTTTCCATTCCCATACTTTCCATTTATGGGAAAGCCATTACAAAGCGCAACATTAACTATCATGATTAATGATTTTGATTCCCTCCTTTCCCTAGATACTATCATATTAGACTAAATCCACCACCTCACGTGGGAGGTCTCCTTCCTGAAGCCATCGAATCTGATTATCACTTTTCACCACCAAGTTGGCACAACAATCACCAACCTAGTTGGTTTCCCTGTACACGTGGGATATGTGTACCCTCTCAAATATGTTCAAAAGGTTGTGGGTTGCTTCTATCATATTGGCGATAGTCTACGACAGTGGGTGTGATTTGTTGAGGCATTTTATAATATTGCTAGAGTAACTAGCCATAGTTTTTTTATCCCCAAATCATGGGCTAATTTGGTAACTTGGAGGGCCGCATTAGCTTCCGCATAGTGATTGTTTTGGGTGCCAAGTGGAAGGATGACAACAATAGTACCCTTACCAAAGAAATTTTTTATCAGACCACCACTTCTAGCCTTTTCCTGGGTTGCCCTTGGAAGCACCATCAAAGTTGGCTCTAAACCAGCCTTCTGGGGGATAGCTCTAGGAGAAATTTTGTCTTTTGTCATTGGTCTTCTTAGGATCAATGAAGTTTTATTTTCCTTCAAAAGGGTTAGTACGTCCACATGAAACATAATTTTCCAATAGACCATGATGAATCTTCTCAAAAATTATTTTGGCAGGAGCACTACAGTCCCTGAAGATATGACTGTTATGCTCTTTCAAAACTCCCCATCACAGGTGAAGGAGAGCCCAGGTCTAGATTTTGTGAAAAGCTGTATGCTTGAAAGACAAGGTCTAGTGGGAAAAGAGGTCTTGAATAGAGGAAGGAAAGCACTATTGCAACCCAAAAATAGAGAGGATATGCTGCCAGACAGGACTAACATAGGAGAAATGAAGAAAAAGGTATTCCACAGATTTAGCTTGACACTTACAAAGAACACACCTATTTGGGATCAAGAGTCCTCTCTTTAAAAGGTTATCAACAATAAATATATGGTTCTGAAGAAAAAGCCAAAAGAAGATATTAATTTTGGGGATAAGGCCAGGGAACCAGGCTTTAGCCAAAAAAGGTTTGGCTTCCTGTTGCATCTGGTAAGAGTAGGGTGAAGCTACCATGAATGTAACTTTTGGGGGTCCATCCTAGTTCATGACATCCTGATTAGGGGAAAAATAAATATCGTTCAGAGAAATAGTAAGTGGAGGCAAATCCTGTGAGACAGATGGCAAGTCTACCTAAGTATTTCCCACTTTATAGTTGAAGACATAGGAGCCAAATTTCTAGTTGCACTCATCCTTCCATATTTTATAGATCTCATATTCCTTGAAGGGACCAAATTGTAGAAAATTGTCATTCTAAAAATTTATAGTTTGGCCGTTACCAATTTTCCATTTAGCTTTAGATTTCGCTAAATCTTTAGCATTAAGGAAGCCATTCCAGATAAAAGAGCCTTTCAAAATTTCATGACAATCAAAGAAATAACTCGAAGAGAAAGATACTTATCTTCAAAGAAGTCTCTCCATTCCCCCTTTCCATGGAAGATGCACCATATATGTTTCTCTTGGAATGCTCTATTGAAAGGCCTGATTCTCCTAATACCAAGACCTCCGGTGCCTTTAGGGAGGCAAACTTTGTCCCAAGCAATCAGATGAAATCTATTATACTCTTCTGCCCCTGACTAGAGAAATCTTCTTTGAATTTTTTCCATTTCCTCCGCAACTTTAGCAGGAATAGAGAAGAGGCTTAAGGCATAGGTTTGCAGGTTTTGAAGAGTAGATTTAACCAACTGAATTTTCCCACTTGACTGATAGTGATCCCCTTCAAACCAGCCAATCTCCTATTGAATCTATTAATGAGTTTGTTCCAGAATTCTTCCACGGGCTTAACACTGAGAGGGAGACTCGAGTAATTAGATGGGAGGGACCCAATTTTGCATCCCAAGATATACTTAATTCTCCTTTGTCTAACCTTAGGGCTATTGATATAAAAGAGATAACTCTTATTCCAGTTGATAGATTTCCTTGTGGCTCTAGCATAGGAGTCCATAAGGTATTTAATAGCTCTGGATTCTCTAACTAAAGCCTCCCCTCCTAAAATGGTATCATCAAAAAAATTTTGGTGATAGAAAACAATGATACCTAAGGATAGTTTGATGCCTTTATGCTCCCTAATTCTCCTTTTAGTTGTTATCAATCTCCTAAGACACTCTACAAAAATAATGAAGAGAATGGGAGGCAGGGGATCTCCTTGTCTCAAACCCCTAGAAGCTTTGAAGAAAGTAGAAGGAGACCCATTGACCAGCACCACCAACAAGGGAGAATAGATGAGTTGATGGATGATCTTACAAGTATTCTTGTTGAAACCACAAGCTCCAACCACCTTCAGCAGGAAAGACCAGTCAACCCGATCATAGGCCTTGGACAAGTCCAACTTGAAAAGGAATCCTTCCCTCTTACCATCCTCTAAGGAATGCATCACTTCGTGCACTGCCATAATGGAGTTAAGAATCTATCTTCCTGGAACAAATCCTGATTGCTGGTGGGTAATGATAAAGGGGATCACTTTGAGAATTATGATGGTAATGACTTTCAAGATTATCTTTTAGAAAGAGTTTCATAAGCTTATAGGTCTGACGAGCTCCAAATAATCTGCTCCAGAGACTTTAGGGATGAGAACCAGGAAAGTAGAATTGAGTTCCTTAAGAAGGTTTTTGGATCCATAGAATTCCTACACCACTTTGACCACATCAAATTTGACAATTTCCCAGTACCTATGGAATAATAACATAGGGAAACTGTCTAGGCTTGGGGCCTTATCACAAGGAAGAGAATGCAGTTATTTTTTAACTTCTTCCAAGTGAGGAATAGCAGTTAGGGCTTTGTTTTGATTTTTCGTGATGATTTTGGGAATGTTTCTCAAGAGGTCCTCCTAGTCCTCCTCAGAGAGGTCTTGTTCTTTAGAAAGTAGGGAAGAGAAAAAATCAATTGTTGCAGTATATATGTATTTGTCATCCTGCAAGATTTGGTTCCCCCTTTTGATGCTACTGATCCTGCTGGCAGCCCTATGTTTCATAGTGGACAAGTGGAAGAACCAAGTATTTTGGTCTGCCTCCCTCAACCATATGGATCTAGATCTCTGCTTCTAGTATGTCTCCTCCTTGCCTATCACATTGTGGTACTCCAAAAGAAAGATTTTTTCTTGATGCGATTTGTCCTCATTATACCCATCTGTCTAGATTTTCTCTTGGACTTGATAGAGATCTGATATGGTCTTCTATTTGGAGGAGAAGATATCCCCAAACTCTCTCTTATTCCAAAGCTTAATGTTTATCTTGACATTTCTATTTTTTTTAGCCACTTTGAACATAGCAGATCCTTTAACATCAATATTCTACCATTCCAAAATCTTATTAGTAAGATTAAGATGAGTATTCCACATCTTTTCAAACCTAAAGGGGAAATTTATTTGCTTAATAAGTGCATCCAAAGTAAGAGGCAGTGGAGAATGGTCTAACCCAATCCGCACTAGGGAAGAAAAATTACTATTATGAGAGTTCAGCCAGTCAACAGTGATCAAAGCTCTGTCCAGCCGGACTTGTATGCACTCTTTCCCAATTCTGTTGTTACTCTAGGTAAAGCTTGCACATTGAAGGTCCACATATAAGAGGGCTTGATCATTAATGAATTTGATAAGCTCTTTCCTACTTTCCAAATCTGGGTTGATGCCTCCCTATTTTTCCCCCTCTTTGAGTGGGGTGTTAATATCCCCCATAATAATTTAGGTTTAGAAAGATCTAACATGGAGGCTATGCATCTAAGTTTTTCCCAATAAGATCTTCTCCCTTTTTCTAAATTAGGAGCATAGATATTCATAATGTACCTGTTACCCTAATTTTTGACATGAGGGATAGTAATCAAGAAATAGTAAAAAATTGCATGAAGGCTCACCTCTTTAACACTACTGTTCAGTGAATGAAGATGAAATACATTGCTATTTCATTCATATTATCAGGTTACATTGTACTCTAAGTATTGATCAGATTCAAATTTTCAAATTTATAATTGATCATTACATTGTGCATGTTCAAACTGAATGTACTAAACAATTGTTCCTTCCATATTACATATTTCATGTTGAAAACCTAGAGGAAATTGTAGAAAAGAAAGTAAGATGGAAGCATGATGAGGTTTAGGGGTCCATGCATTTCCTTTAAGAGGTCTTCTACATTTTGGAGATAATTGTCTACATTATTTGAGCCTTCACGTCATGTACATTTGTCTCTATTTGTACTGCATCCTAGGTCTCATTCTGGTCTAGTGTCCTACATCATGGAGAAAAGGTCTTAAATCCAAATTGGATCTATGCAATACATGAAAAACTAAAAGCATCATACAACTATCAAACTTCCATAATTGCATAGTTACCAATAAAATCAATAGAATGGAAAGGTATGCATCGACACTAATAGAATAATAGCTTCAGAGAGACACATCTTTATGGAACCCTTTAATATATTTGAAAGATACAATGAGGAAGAGAATCATAATTGGTTACATTATCTTGAATTGCTATAGTTTTTTCGTGATCATCACTCTGATTATCTAGACACTATAGGAATGTAGAACAATGTAGCTATCTATTATCCCCTTTCCCATAACAAGTTTTGAGAAAGCAATGCTATCTTGGAAAAGTGGCATAGGTGTGACAATGTGATATTTAAGATTGCTGAAAATAGATAATAGATGTAATATTGTTTGTGAGTGTCATGAGCCCGTGCTCTAACCTCATGAACATGTTGAAATGTTCAAACTGTGCAAGCAATGAGAGCAATCAAAACCAGGCGCAAGACAAGTTATGTATGTGCAGGAGAGAAAGAGATGTATTGATGTGCAAGAAAATGATTAAATTATAGTGATATCAAATGTGAGTTATGTGCATATGAAGATGCAATTTTTCAACAGTGCATATTTAAGAAAAAATAAAATGATAATGTTGTCTAAAGACATAAAAGATATATGTCACTGTGATCTAATGCCAATATGCAAATATTAGAAAGTAAGCAACATTATTATCAATTGATAATGTATATGCATGGGTAGAAGGATATAAATTGCAGAACAATCAAATGAAACTTTAATATTTTTAAATGCCAGTAAAAGACATAGAGGGATCAAATGGAGAGCACATGAACAAATTAAGAGAGATAACAAATGCTTTCAAAGATCAAAAGTGGAAAGAATTCATTCAAAACTGTGTTTTTATTGATGATAAAATAACAATGGTATCTATTTTACAATCAAAATATGCATATACAAGATAAAATGGATATCAGTGTTGTTGTTATAAGTTATCAAATAGTGAAAAGAGCGATCATATGTAAAAGGAGGATAGACAACTGTATTATCCAAGTGTAATATGCATGTCAATAATGATGAAATAAAAGTGCATGTTCAAGAAGAGAGGAATAACAACAATGATGTTATAAAGAGATGCTAGATCATAACATTTATGATCAAATGAAATATGCATAAACAAAGAATTGATCAAATAATAGAGTGCATATGCAGGAATGAAGGTAAATAACAATGTTAGTAAAGATGCATGATCAAATGATAGTTATGTTCACAAAAGAAATATGTGTTGTTTTAAAATATCGAGCTCTCTATTCACAATAAGCTTACATGGCTGTCAAGAGCCAGTGCTCGAACCCCGTATGTAACCTTCTCACTAAATTCACAAGAATAGTTTGATATCACTATTATTTAAAAAAAAAGACCATACAATGGAACATATTCATCTGTAATAGCAATAACAGTTAAACCACAGTCTCAACAGAGTGTGGTGACATTCATACAATGGTCATTGTCGATAGAGGAGCCCAAGAAAATAACATACAACCAAAAATGATAGACATCCAATGGTGAAACCAATCATTCCCAAGTATCAACATAAAGTTCACACTATTTAAAGCAACAAAATAAGATTACATGGGTTTTCTAACAGAGAGTGTTTGAGCAATGAGGAAATAATAGCACATTGTAAAAACCCAAGCTCATGCATAAACAACAATTAACGCTAGATGGTGAGAGCTTGAGATTTTCAATACAACTCCCAGTTTCAGTTGGATCTCGAGCTCCATACATATTCATAAGCTATGGTCAAGGATGGAGAAAACACCATAGATCATAGAAGAAAGCTCACGGTGTAGAGGAGAGCCAAAGATCTCTGTTTTAAATAGTTAACTCCAATGCCAAAACACCACCCGAGGTTAGGCATAACTGACAAGTAACTTTAGATAAAGTAGAGATAGATTCTAGTCAAGAGTCTGAGCTCTGTGTTTGACTCTAGATCCCAAGATACATTTTCCATGTTTGCAGTTAAAGATGAATGTAAAACTATAGTATGCAACTGATTTCAAGCTCGAGATCAAAGAGAAAAGCTTCAAATACTCCACTATAACTCTCATATCATAAATGTTGAATTCCATATTAGCATTAGAATCACTGAGAAGCCAAGAAGAAAACCATAAACTCAGCTAGGCGGGGCCATAGCTAGGGTTCCAAAACCCTCATGCCTCTACCAAATGCAAGAGATCGAATAACCCAAAACCAACAAAAATGTAAATCCAATGAATTTTTGGAGTCCTTCAAGTACATGAGGGATTTATTACATTAAAGACTAAAGTTTTTTTGACAGTAGGAGCCTCGGGAGGTTTACTTCTAAGTTTCATGCCAACATCACCTAGCCTTTATCGTGGAGTACATATTTCAAAAGGTTGTGATTGTGAGGTATTGGTCATGTTGATATAGGGTGATGGTGTCAATGTTTAGCATATATTTGGGTTATTTTTGATGGGATTTGAGTTATATGTCTAATAGGGGTTAGGGTTTTGTATATGGTGGGTTGAGTTGTTAGGTTTTGATATGCTTTGGTATGTTGGTAATATATTTTAGAAAAGATGTAATTCAAAAATTCTAACATTAGGGGCTAAAATTAGGGCATGTATTATGCCTTAGAATTAGGGTTTCAGCTGATTTGGAGGGTTTTTTTTTTTGGAGGGGATTGGATTTTCAAATTTAGCCATGAGGGGGTATATATCTAAGCTTCCTTCTCATTTTTAGGATTTTAGAATTTAGGGAGAAGGTGGCTTAGTGAATATTTTGTTCCTTTGTACCTTTTGCATACCACTTGTAGCCATTGGTTCATGTTTTTTATGGAGATTGTGTTCAAGTGAATGCAACATATTCTTTGGCATGTTTTGTACTTTTGCATGTAACCATTTGCAGATTTTGAAGAGAATAAAGCAAGTCCAGATTATTCATATATTTTTTAAGTTTTGTTATCAATCCTTTTCAAATTTTCTCCATTTAAGTGTACTGTGTTTTGAAACATAGATTAGACAATTGGTTCAATTCCTATTCTAGATTATCAAGTATAACCTTTTGGATAATTTGTATGTTTATTGGTAGATTATCATAGTTTGTGGTACAAACCCTAATAGTGAGTTTTAGGTCAACCTAAACATTGAATAGTGAATGTTGTTGCAGATCTCAGTAATGTGTGTCTTGTAGATGCTAGTCTAAAAACTCTGATAAGTCTAAATCCAGTTTCTAGTTTATTTTATTCAATTTTTAGTTATCTATTCCCTTTTCCCAAAACAAAGATCAGCAATAGGTGATATTCCAAATTTAATAGGAACTGACCTAGAATCTAGAGATTCCTTCTTAATCCGAGTCCACCTACAATGCAGGAAGGTTTCCATTGTTACCATGAGATATTAGTATGCCCTAATGACTGAGTTAGGGTGATATCTTTTGGCCTTAATAGATTTTGGCATGCCCGGTGGGAGAAGAAGGTCATAGTTTTCACAGTTCTTACTGGTATTTGATATGCATCCAGCAGGTTGTAGACCTTTAAGAGGTCATTTTTTTGCATATCTGGCGACTCTAAGTTTATATCTACTAGTTTTAGGCAGATTTGGTGCCTAAGATGGATTACTATCCTCAATTTTATGAAGGTGCTCCCACATGTTCTGAATATCAATCGTATCAATACAGCCATGCTATTGTTTTTGTGCCAGAATTTGAAGGACAACATTCATCCCATGCTTATCACCCTCCAACATAGCATCAAGTTTCTTGGAAGCATGCCCATCAACAACTACAAGGGATTTTCTTTAATGATTCTCAGAATTATCCCCAGCATGTTACAAACATGAGACTTGATGATATTCTAATGAACTTTGAAGAACAATTGAGATCTGTGGAACGAGAATAAGAATATAAGATTCAAGAAGAGGAGCTATCTTATGAATCTCACATGCACCAGTAAAAGTTGGAGGCTCAAAGGTATGAGTGGGAGCTATTTGCGAATCAGGTTGCAGATAAAGATGAGAAAATAAGGTAGTTTATGGTAAGATTACAAGAGCTAGAAGCTCAAGAAGTTTCTTGTACCGTAAGTCAACCTACAATTCAAGAGGGCTCCAAGCTGAGGATTCCAACTTTTAAAGGTCATAATCCTACAAAAAAATAAGACAACCCATACAAGAGAACCCTTTAGTGAGCATGGTCAACCAGCCCACTTTATTGATCCTTAATCTGAGCTATGTTATGTGGCTAAACTAGATGAGCTAGATACCAAGCTACAATGGCAATCTTCATGGGCTAAGCATCCTGACTTTCAGATGCCAAATATTATCAAGGTTACAAGGTTACCCCATGTGAGACATCTCAAGATTAGGGAGCTGAAAAGGAGATTGATATTATTGCTTCAAATTTGATAGATCAAGTAGAAAAAGCTCAAGAGCAAAGCCAACTTGAACAAGAGGTACCTAATTTAGTTGTAGATCTGCCTGCATATTTTATGCCGAATAGTGAAAAAAATACATCATTGATTACAGGAGACCATTTTGAACAAGAAGAGATGGTTGTGCTCCTCTTTGATGAGTTACCCTCCTTTTTTTATCAAGATGAGGAAGATGTGATTCTAGTTGCATCAACACAACTCCAAGATGTTCATGATAAGGAAGCTGACCAAAGCCTAGAGGAAATTGGTTTAACAACATTATTGAATATTTCTATGAGAACCTTGTTGTTGAGATGTCATAATATGTGCATATTCAAGGGTGCTCCATTTTGGAGAACATTCTAAAGATTGTGTGTAGGAATGCAAGTTGGAACCAAGTGGTCATGATTCATAGTGGGTTAATAGTTTTGATGAGCTCCTAGCTAACTTGACAGAAGATGATGGTACTTTGACCATGGAGAAGGATTTGACATGGTTGTTAATAATATAGGAAAATCTTGAGGACTCAGAGACAATAAAGGAAAGTAAAGAAATCAGAAAGGAAAGCTCTAGGTTCATATTCTCAAGAGGCTGCCCAATCCAGTATCTAAACCTATTGGAGAGAAGTGAAGAGGCCTCATTTACAGATCAACACACGATTATTTGGATGTTGATAAGGAAGACCAAGTACACCATGTTGATTCAAATTTCTTCCATCAGCAGAGTGAAGTAAGTCAAAATACTTTCTCTCTTTATGAAATGTTGCATGTACTGTTAAAATATGCTTCATTTTTCAGTCTTCTTATGTTTTCCTATAAGCATGTCAATCATTGCAATTTGAGGAGAAGAGGAAGATATTTAAATGAACCAGTAAATGGTTTTGTTTAGCATGTTTTGTTTCTGGTTAGACTAGGTTAGGTTAGGTCATTTTTAGTTTTAGATTTCCTAGTTTTCAATAAGTCTTAGAGATTCAGGGTTTGTAAAATGAGGGAAAGGCTACTTTAAGGTTGTTTTTAATGTCTGCAAACACAAGGAAATCTATCCTTAATGATCAAGAATACATTTACAATTTGTGATAATGAAGTTTTTTCTTCACTATCACCAAGCAAAAACATACACACAATCATTGGGAAATGTTTTTCTTATATCCACAGGCTAGGTTTAAGGTAGCAATTAGGTGATTAGCAAACTCAATGCCTAATGGACTATTTTTGGCTACTACTCCCAATGTCTAGAAGTTAGACATCTATCAGAAGTCGCTAGAATTATTACCCTAATTTTTTACATGAGGGATAGTAATCAAGAAATAGTAAAAAATTGCATGAAGGTACACCTCTTTAACACTATTGTTCAGCTAATGAAGATGAAATACATTTCTATTGCATTCATATTGTCAGGTTACATTGTACTCTAAGTATTGACCAGATTCAAATTTTCAAATTTATAATTGATCATTACATTGTGCATTTAAACTGAATGTAGTAAACAAATGTTCCTTCCATATTACATCTTTCATGTTGAAAACTTAGAGGAAATTGCAGAAAAGAAATTAGATGAAAGCATGATGAGGTTTAGGGGTCCATACATTGTCTTTAAGAGGTCTTCTGCATTCTGGAGCTGATTGTCTGCATTATTTGAGCCTTCACATCTTGTGCGTTTGTCTCTGTTTGTCCTGCATCCTAGGTCTCCTTTTGGTCGAGTGTCAGGCATCATGGAGAAAAGATGTTAGATCCAAATTGGATCTAAGTAATACATGGAAACCTAAAAGAATCATACAAAAATCAAACTTCCATAATTCGGTAGTTACCAATAACATCAATGAAAATGAAAGGTACACATGTACATTAATAGAATAATAGCATCAAAGAGACATTATTTAAGGAACCCTTTACTATATTTGAAAGATGCAACGAGGAAGAGAGTCATAATTGGTTACATTATCTTGAATTGCTATAGTTTGTGGGTGATCATCACTCTGATTATCTAGACACTGTAGGAATCCAAAACAATGTAGCCATCTATTGTCCCCTTTCCCATAACAAGTTTCAAGAAAGTAGTGCTATCTTGCAAAAGTGGCATAGCTATGACAACGTGATGTTTAAGCTCACTAAAAACATATAATAGATGTAATTTTTTTTGTGAGTATCATGAGTCCATGCTCAAACCTAATGAACATGTGCAAATATTCAAACTGTGCAAGCAATGAGAGAAATCAAAACCAGGTGCAAGACAAGTTATGTATGTGCAAGAGAGAAATAGATGTATTGATGTGCAAAATTCAACATTGATGTGCAAGAAAATGATTAAATTATAGTGATATAAAATGTGATTTTTATGCATATGAAGATGCAATTTTTAAATAGTGCATATTTAAGAAACAATCAATGATAATGCTATCCAAAGATATAATAGATATATGTCACTGTGATCTAATGCCAACATGAAGATATCATAAGGTAAGCAACATTATTGTAGACACCCAAAATTGACCATCTGCTCTCTAAACAACCAAATCTGTATATTTCATCAAATTGCTCCTAATCTCATCAAATTTCATAAAAATTGAGGGCATGTGCAGGATCATGGTATACCAAGCTATGGCCTTAAAAGCCAGTGAAAATTCATAAAATCAGGGTTAGTCAACTTGACGTAAAAAGTTGAACATCTTATCAACCTTATGTGAAAAATTTGTAAGAACATAATCTATAGGAAATTGAATGTAGTTTCTAAAATACTAGCCCTTGTCTAAATAAAAAATAATCTAATTGTTAAATATTTTAGATTTCAATACAGTAGTATGAAAATTTCAGGAAAAAGATAAAAAGTATGTGTATGTCTGACCACCTTAATCACAATCAAATGATGATATATTTTCACAAGATTTTCTAATATAAGTAGTAGACTCATGCCCTGATGTGACGCATATATTTGTGTAATATTTTACCAAATAAATAATTAATTATGAATTTTCTGCTACAACTTATTCAAAAAAAAAAAAAACCTCTTGTGTCTGACCACCTTAACTAATTCTAAACTTTACAAAATTGCAAAAAAAAAATTCTTATAGTAGGCGAAGCATAGAATGTGACGCATATTTCAGATTTCAATAAGGTTAAACCGTTTGAAAGTTGTGGTTGTTTTTCAATCAATATGTCATTCAAGACTTTAGAGATATCTCAACTAGAAAATAAGTAATAATTACTTACTGAACTCGAATTCTGAGCAATTATATTGATGGAAAGTTGATAACATCTTTAAGAAACCCTTTTTGTTTCATCAATTTAGGGTGAAAAAAGGTCGTCAACTACATTGTCTAAGTCTGTAAACCAGAGGAAATATGGTGAACACGTCAATTGGGTTGACCAACCATGTTTGGCATTGGAAAGCCAAAACCCAAAGAAACTACCAAGCCTAATCGTATATCTGATATTATCTTATATATGATATTATCATATTTCTGTTAATATCATATATCTGATATCTGCCACCCAAATACAACATTTTGATTTCAAAATTTTATGATTCAACTTTTTTCAATTTTTCAAGTTTGTGAGTTTTAGTTTATATATTATAAATTTCATTTGTTTTAATATTAATATTAGATGGTAATAGCATTAGTATTATATAATTATTTAAATATTATTATTATATAATTATTTAAATATTAGTGTTATACAATTATTTAAATATTAGTATTATGTACTTATTTAAATATTAGTATAATATTATTATTTATTTCTCTATTTTATAATAGATAATATTAGTATTAATTATTTATTAATATTTATAGTATAACAATAATACCTAGGAGAGAGAGAGTAGGAACTCTCTCTCTCTCTCTCTCTCAACCCATATATTACCTCCTGTCATGGAACTCTTGCAAAATGATGGCGTAGATGGAGAGTCTTGTATTCCTATAAATAGAGAACTATAGAGCCATATGAGAATGTATATGTAATTATTTACACACCCAGTTCAGGGTTATAAGAGAAGATTTACTTGAAGCTTATAGGGAGTGTGTGAAGCAAATTAGAGGGAGTTACAAGAAAAAATGGGAGTTTGTTGAGCAGAAAGGGTCCTTTGATTTCTGGGTTTATAACTCTTTTGAATATGTGGGGATGAGAGGAGGTAAAGAGGGTTTAGAATTTGGTCTTTCATTCAATATTTTGTTTATAGATCAGTTAGTTTATCTGGAAGCCAAAACAACTCAGCTTCAATGTAATTTTGATTGGAAACAAGTCTGCAAATTTGATTTTGTTCATGATTGTCAGGAGGTGGCCATTAATCATGAGCTCACCGAAAAATTGGCCATTATTTAGGGCCCTCCTGGCACTGGAAAAACATTTACCGGGTTGCAAATTATAAAGGATTTTCTTCATAAGATTTCAAATTCCTCTGGTCCCATTCTCATAGTGTGCTTTACTAACAGAGCTCTGGATCAATTTTTGGAGGGAGTATATGAATATGAGAAAATTCTAGCAAGGTTAGGATCTAGAACTCAGAGCTCAATTTTTAGCAAATGTATTCTTGACCAGGGACAAGAGAGTTGATATTATATTATTTTCTTTGGTACAAGAAACATTGAATTCCTAATTTGAATGTAAAAACATCAGAAAATATAGGATTTCTTAACATTCCAAACAGAACTTGTGTTGCCCTTATCAGGGCTAGAATTGGTTTGTATGTTTTTGGAAATGCCAAGCTATTCTCAGACAATTCTCCAGTGTGGAGTGATATCATAAAGCATTTTAAAAATAATGGGTATGTTGGTAATGGAATACCACTATACTGTCCTAAACAGCCAGATGATGTTGGACATGTTGTTACCAAATCTCATGATTTAAGGAGGTATGGCAATGGAAGTATGAGATTTTGTACCAGGAAATGTGCAAAGAAAAATTAATTTGTGGTCATCTTTGTCCCAAGAAATGTCATCATGGAGGACATGTGAGAATTGGATTTGTAGGGCCCGATGTATGAAGAATTTTGAATTTTGTGGACATGTCTGCAGGAAGGTCTATCATGCAACTTCCTATGACCCCTTTCGACACATTGGAACAATCAAGTGTGTACGAAGGGGTTGTAGGATCCCTTAGGAAACACATGAGTGTTCTAATATGTCGAAAGGGGTCATGGGGACTTCCTAGGGGTCCTAATACACCTTATCATGTGTTAGGACCCCTAGAAAGTCCCCATGACCCCTTTCAACACATTTCAACACTCAAGTGTGTCCCAAGAGGTCGTAGCACCCCTTAGGACACACTTGAGTGTTCTAATGTTTTGAAAGGGGTCATGGGGACTTCCTAGGGGTCCTAGTACACTTTATCACATGTTAGGACCCCTAGGAAGTCCCCATGACCCCTTTCAACACATTGGAACAATCAAGTGTGTCCCAATGGGTCCTACTCCTACTGCTCCAATTGTTACCAATTTGTGCCTCCTTAATACTATGAAGATTACCATGTACATGTCTTTTATACGAACTTCATAGGGTGAAGGAAGAAAACAAAATACTTAGGGCAGAGGGTGAGAAACAATTTGGAATTACTGAAAATATATTAGAAGAGATGAGATTATTGCGAGAAGAGGGGGAAAATCAACTAGGTCAAATTATCCATGCCCTGAGACAACAATTGGGAATAATTCAAAGAATGCAAAAAGAGATTGCAATCTTGTGTGCAGAGGAAGGGAAACAAAGTGAGAGTGCTGAAGAGGAGATTGGGTTTCTTCAAAAAATGTCAGGTGAAGCATTGCCTAATCCAGATGTCACTTTCTGTTCTTCTGATGGTTCAACATTTCAAGTGCATTCTCTCATTCTCGTTAGTGCTCTTTTCATTTTTCCCTAGTTTTAACATTCCTAAGGGTCAAGTGTGTCCCAAGGGGCCATAGGGCACATTGGAATTCTCAAGTGTGTCCCCATGACCCCTTGCGACACATTAGAATTCTCAAGTGTGTAGAAAGTGGTCCTACAACCCCTTACGACACACTAAAGTGTTCTAATGTGTCGAGCGGGGTCATGGGGACTTCCTAGAGGTCCTAACACATGAAAAGGCATACTAGGAACCCTAGGAAGTCCCCATGAACCCTTTCAACATTTTAGAATGCGCAAGTGTGTCCTAAGGGGTTGTAGGACCCCTTACGACACACTTGAATATTTTAATGTGTCGCATGGGATCAAGGGGTCTTCTTAGGGGTCCTAATGCGAGATAAGGTGTACTAGGACCCCCAGGAAGACCCCATGACCCCTTTCAACACATTTGAATAATCAAGTTTGTCCCAAGGGGTTGTATGATCCCTTAGGACACAATTGAGTGTTCTAATGGGTTGAAAGGGGTCATGGGTACTTCCTAGGGCTCCTAGTACACCTTATCATGCGTTAGGAGTACCCCTAGGGAGTACCCATGACCCCTTTTGAAACATTTCAACACTCAAGTGTGTCCTAAGGGGTCGTATGACTGCTTAGGACACACTTGAGTGTTCTAATATGTTGAAAGGGGTCATGGGCACTTCCTAGGGGTCCTAGTACACCTTATCATGTGTTACAACCCCTACGAAGTACCCATGACTCCTAGTGACACATTTCAACACTCAAGTGTGTCCTAAGGGGTCGTAGGACCCC
>MU224984.1:1711322-1767909 GCA_018584345.1 Thuja plicata
CAACCCCATGACCCCTTTCAACCCATTTGAATGCTCAAATGTGTTCCAAGGGGTCATACAATGCCTTAGAACACACTTAGGACACACTTGCGCATTAAAATGGGTCAAAAGGGGTCATGGGGTCTTCCAAGGGGTCTTAGTAGGCCTTATCACATACTAGCACTCCTAGGAAGAACCCATGACCCCTTTTGACGCATTTGAATGCTCAAGTGTGTCCCAAGGGGAAATATAACCCCTGAGGACACACTTGAGCATTCAAATGGGTTAAAAGGGGTCATGGGGACTTCCTAGGGGTCCTAGTATGCCTTATCATGTATTAGGACCCTTAGGAAGACCACATGACCCATTTCAAACCATTTTAATACTCAAGTGTATCCTAAGGGGTTGTATTACACATTGGGACACACTTGTGCATTCAAATGGGTCAAAATGGGTCATGGGGTCTTCCTAGGGGTTCTCATATGTGATAAGGCGTACTAGGGCCCCTAGGAAGATCCCATGACCCCTTTTAACCCATTTGAATCCTCAAGTGTGTCCTAAGGGGTTGTATGACCCCTTGTTTTTGCAGGAATATGGTTGCATACATACATGATTAGAAATAATGATATTCCCACGTTTTAAGACTATGAGAAGAACAAAACTATTAGTAATGCTGACCATGAAGCAATATTGAATACCCTCAAGTAGAGAGATGGCCCTTCAGGCAGACTTCAGTAGGTAAGTGGAACTCATTGTAAGGTTTTCCATGTTGATTACAATTGCGTTCAATACATGTTCATTGTAGTTTTCTACTTTAAACTTGGGAAATAAACTTGGTTTTGTATGTGGATTGTAAGTGTAGTTGGATACATTTATGATAGATATAGGAGATTGAGGTGTGCATATGATTAGGGCCTAGATCATTTATGATGGTAAAATTCACTATGCATTGGCTAGTCATGTTCTTTTGTTCGTTTAGTTACTTAAACATTCATAATCATTTTGGCTTGACCTATAAACTTATTGCTTTCTTGTGCCTTCTGAATGCAGGGATTGGAATGTAGATATCATTGAGTACCATGTGTTAAAATTATAAAATTTAGGAGCAGAAATGACACTTAAAATTTTGATATATATAGTTCTGTATCTAAGATTTTGAAATTCTATATCTCAGACTTTTGATAAAATTGATATAATCAAACTTGTATAATGATGAAATCCATGCAAGAATGTAAATATTTGACAAAAAATTGTCAAGGCTTTATTTCAAATGTGTTAGATAAGATTTCTTATAAATTCTTGTACAATAAAATATAAGGCTTTGTTGAATGTTTTCAAAGTAGTAAAGTATAGATCCGTACAATTTCAAAAAGTCACAAAATTACATGAAAAATTCATCTGTATATAGAACACATTTTCTAGTTTTACTTCAAAATATCTCAAAGGTCTTGGAAATTAATTTTGTGATCAAAGATTACTAGTTTGGGCAGCACTTTTCCCAAAATGACAAGTCTTGAAACATTGGACAACTCCTCTAACTTACGAACCCTCACTTTGGCTTGGAAGGGTTAATTAAGGCACTTAATGAAAGAAGTACCTATCAAACCTTGAAATAGACAATTATAACACTTGGGATACCTTGGAGAACATGAGAGAATATCATTTATCCATTTTTGGTTCTTGAAACAATACCCATCAAAAGCTATGGGGAATCGAGCATCTAGTCTATGCTTCTCTGCCAGTCATATACCACTAAGAATTCAACAGAATCAAGAATAGTTCATCTTGGGACCAAACCATCAGCTCCATCAGCTCCAGTTGGCTAGGTAAATGCTATGGGAGACCTTTCTTCACTCACGTAGCACCAAGAACTTTCTGGCACATGTCAGTACCGAAGTGTTCCTAAGGTGCACTAAGCCAAATTTGGAAGAAATTTTTGGAGATCCATATCTCAGACCTCGTGAGAGATATCAAAGATTCGTGAAGTGCACAAGGACTATGTTGGGAAGGCCTACAAGCATGTGGCTTAGTTCTAGGAGATTCCACTTTGATTCCATTTGGCGACCAGATATCGGTTGGTACAAAAAGTGACATTGTTGCTCAGTTGAAAGTTGCTCAATGGTGCACCTTTCAAACTGTTCATCGTGGGACCAAACCGTCATCTCCATCAGCTCTAATTGGCTAGTTAAATGGTAAGGGAGACCTTTCTTCACTCATGTAGCACCAAAAAAATTCTGGCACATGTCAGACCGAAGTGTTCCCAAGGTGCACTAAGCCAAATTTGGAATCGATTTGTAGAGATCCATATCTCAGGCCTCATGAGAGATATCAAAGATCTGTGAAGTAAAAAAGGACCATCTTGGGAAGGAATACAATCAAATATCTTGGTTCTGGGAGATTCCACTCTGATTCCATTTGGTGACCAGATCTCAGTTGGTGCAAAAGGTGACATTCTTGCTTAGTTGAAAGTTGCTCAAGGGTGTATCTTTCAAACCATTCATTGTGGGACCAAACCATTAGCTCGATCATCTCTAGTTGGCTGGGTAAAAACTAAGGGAGACCTTTCTTCACTCACATAGCACCAAGAACATTTCAGCGCATGTTGGATTGAAGTGTTCCCAAGGTGCACTAAACCAAATTTGGCAGCGATTTTTGGAGATCTATGTCTCGGACCTCATGAGAGATATCAAAGATCCATGAAGTGCACAAGGACTATCTTGGGAAGGACTAAAAGCACGTGTATCCATTCTTGGATATTCCACTCTGATTCTATTTGGTGACTACATCTCAGTTGGTGCAAAAAGTGACATTGTTGCTCAGTTGAAAGTTGCTCAATGGTGCATCTTTCACACCGTTCATCCTAGGATGAAACCATCAGCTCCATAGCTCCAGTTAGCTGGGTAAACACTAAGGGAGACCTTTCTTTTCTCATGTAGCACCAAGAACATTCCAGCACATGTTGGATCGAAGTGTTCCTAAGGTGCACTAAGCCAAATTTGGCAGCAATTTTTTGAGATCCATATCTCATACCTCATGAGAGATATCAAAGATCTGTGAAGTGAACAAGAACCATATTTGGAAGGTCTACAAGAGTGTGGCTTAGTTATGGGAGATTCCACTCTGATTCCATTTGGCAACTAGATCTCAGTTGGTGCAAAAAGTGATATTGTTGCTCAGTTGAAAGTTTCTCAATGGTCCATCTTTCAAACCGTTTGTCATGGGACCAAACCGTTAGCTCCATTAGCTCCAGTTGGCAGGGTAAATGCTAAGGGAGACCTTTATTTTCTAGTGTAGCACCAAGAACATTCTGGCGCATGTCAGACCGAAGTGTTCCCAAGGTGCACTAAGCCAAATTTGGCAGCAATATTTGGAGATCCATATCTTGGATCTCATGAGAGATATAAAAGATCCATGAAGTGCACAAGGACCATATTGGGAAGGCCTACAAGCATGTTTCTTAGTTCTAGGAGATTCCACTCTGATTCTATTTGGCGACCAGATCTCAGTTGGAGCAAAAAGTGGCATTGTTGCTCAGTCGAAAGTTGCTCAATGGTGCATCTTTCAAACCGTTCATCGTGGGACCAAACCATCAGCTCCATTAGCTCTATTTTGCTGGGTAAATGCTAAGGGAGACCTTTCTTTTCTCACATAGCATCAAGAACGTTCCAGCGCATGTCAGACCGAAGTGTTCCCAAGGTGCACTAAGCAAAGTTTGGCAGAGATTTTATGAGATCCATATCTCAGACCTTGTGAGAGATATCAAAGATCCATGAAGTGCACAAGGACTATCTTTGGAAGGCCTACAAGTATGTGGCTCACTTCTGGGAGATTCCATTCTGATTCCATTTGGGGACCGGATCTCAGCTGGTGCAAAAAGTGACATTGTTGCTCAGTTGAAAGTTGCTTAATGGTGCATCTTTCAAACCGCTTGCTGTGGGACCAAAATATCAGCTCCATTAGCTCCAGTTGGCCGGGTAAACACTAGGGGAAACCTTTCTTTATTTGTGTAGAACCAAGAACATTTCAGCGCATGTCGGACCAAAGTGTTTCCAAGGTGCACTAACTAAAAATGAGATTTCAACCCAACAACTTGAATCAAGATTTATAATGCCACAAGAGACCTAATTCAACCATATTCAGAAGAAATCAACTGATTATGGAGTCAGATTCTATCGATTATGCACAAAATGCTTGAAATTTGCTAGGATACCTAGTTCACTATTTTAGGACATCAACGACCTTCCAAAACCCCTTACTCCAAAAAGTTCTGAATCACTTGGCAAAAAAAGGGGTTTTCAAAAACTCTTTATCAATATTGCCAACATATGCAAAGAAATAGGTAGGTTGTTTTGGACCATACCCTCCTGTTACAACTTTGAGACCTCAAAAATACACAAAAATAGGAAAAATTACAAAGGAACTAGATCATAAACTTAACCCAAAGACTCCCCCTCTTGGACAATAGTTAATTATGTCCTAAAACACCCAAATATGAAATGAATTAGTCTCAGACCCTTGGGAACATCAAAAGACCCAAATTATGGATGAATGAGTGAGTTTGCTAGTATTGAAGGGTTGCATGGTTATAGAAGGAGAGGATTTGGCCATTGGAGGGGGTGATTTTGTGTTTTCATCCATGTTAGGATGGTATAAGGATGGTGAATCATCCATTTATTTGAGGCTATGGTGTTGTGAGGTTATACATTGACCAAGCCCTAGATTTTAGGGGTTGTTGAGAAGCAAATTAGGGCTTTTCCACTTATAGAGGTCTTATAATCAAATTAGTTGTAGAATCCATAGTTTGGGGTCATTTTATGAATCTGTTAAAAGACTCAAGTTCTAGGGTGAATATACATTAGTAGTTGCTTTGGAAAAGTGGTCGAATTAACCCTCTTAGTTCACTAACAGTGGAAAAGTTGAGTAGGATGGTCCAAAACACAAGGGGTCAGTTATGAGATATGTTAATGAGATTGAAAAAGGGTATTCATATATGTGGCTGGTTTTAAGAGTTGTTTGGAACTATTTTGAGAAAAGATTTAAAAACCCTTGTTGTTGTACTACTAGGACAGTGTATGACTAGACAGATTTGTGAAGGATACAGAATGTATTCAAGGAAGAGTTTGTGGCTTGGTATATGGGTGAAACAAGTGTGTTGGGGTCCTTAGAGGAGTTAGGATCACCTATGAAAGCAAGGTTGATGGTTGTGGTTGTAGAATCCTATTGAATGAAGGATGCATAACACGGAGTTTGGAGCATGATTGAATGGTAGGAGTATGAAGAAGTATGAAGAAGCACTTTACATTGACTGCAAGGATTAAAAACAAAGCATGAAAAGTACTTTTAGATCTATTCACACGTGGTGTAACACCAAAATAATAACATTAATCAAATGAAAATCAAATCTATAAAGGATCAAAGGTTGTGTCAGTGGGCATGCCACATGCATGAATAAAGGAGATTGAAAACCAAATCATAGGTTTAGTTATCCCAACATCACAATAATTGAGTCTTTCAAATAAACACATGTAAAATAAATGTTAAATAACATAATGAATTTGACTTTGACCATTAATCAATTGCACTCCTATCTACCATGAATCTTGCAATCAACATTTTGGTGCTCTCAAAAGTATAGTGCACCAGATGACTAATGGACAATGAAGATCTGTAGTATGAAAATAATACATAGATAAAACACATGGAAAATATATAATATAAAAATTAACATACATACATAAATACAATGCATGATGTAAAGCCATAATATGGAAATAATACATACATACAACACATGCCAAAGATATAATATGGAAATGATACATACATAGTACACATGAAAAAGATAAAATAATCAGAAATGAACATGTACATATGTATATATGAAATAGTTTTATAAAAAATGTGGCACATGCCATCTCCAAAAATTTACAAAATCAATTCATGTCTAGATATAATATAGCATACACCATCTCAAAATGTGCCATATGGCAACTCAACATAAGAAGTTCAACTACAAATTTTTCTAGGACATTCTATTCTACTGGTGGATGATCAAATTGAAGTCTCTTCGAACTACTCTTTGGCTCTAATTGATCCAACATTCAAACACAAAAGTGAAACACCAAGTTAGATTACTTAATTTATATGGTTTGTACAAATAATAAATAAAAATTTAAAATCATATTCAACAATAATAAATATGTTTTTAAAATTGAACTCTCATGTACCTCACCTCTTGGTCTCCTTATGCGGTCAGGAGACCTAATATATGTATTTAGTTGTGAAGGGACAATGCCACCAATGTCGACTCTGACCTATATGTATGTTTGCGAACATGAGATTGATGTAAGACTTATACTACTTAATGTTAAATACTTGGTAGAAAATACATGTTTTAAATATAACTCAATTAACATCAAAACTTACCTCTGTTGAACTTTCTTCAGTAAATGTTAGTTGGGTCATCAGTGATACAAACCCTTGGCGTGGTACCTACCTTAAACTAGGGGTGACCTACAAAGTGAAATAGATAAGTTTCATACAATCATGACTTGATCATATTAAATATATACTTGATAGTAAACTACACACAAATAAATTTAGAAATATACGTATTGTGGGGCTATCACTACTAATTGACATGCCTATGACTCTATCATGGCAAACCGGTCTCATGACATCATCAGACACCACCCTCTGTCAAATAAAACATGTAATTAAAAATATGTACGTACAAGTGACAAGTATACATGTATGCTTAATCAATCTAAAATACTTAATTACCTTCTCCTTG
The DNA here is from genome assembly GCA_018584345.1 of Thuja plicata. Lineage (NCBI taxonomy): Eukaryota > Viridiplantae > Streptophyta > Pinopsida > Cupressales > Cupressaceae > Thuja > Thuja plicata. The sequence goes on from MU224984.1 coordinate 1,718,095, forward strand.
TCAACACCAAAAATTTGAACCCCCTCACATTGCCCTCTAGTGGCAACTAGTGAAACCTGCATTAGTATGTAATAAGATGATGATAAAAATTAGAAAATACATGTATACAATATTATAATAAAAGGAAACCAATAAGTACATTAAAATATATGTACCGAGGAAGTGTCAAGGCCAAATGAAATGGCTGAAAGTGTGGACCCCTCCACCTGTGCCATCTCCTCCTCTGTCATCAACTAGACATAAATGAAACATGTATCAAAAACATAAGTGGGTAATCATTATAATAAAATTCTATTAAAAATACAAACGTTTAAAATTAAATACAATGTAACAAGTTAATTGTTTACTCTTACCATAAGACTAGGATTTCATGGCTCTATATGCCCCTGATGCACATCTCCATGGGGTGCTTCAGTGCTTGTAGTGTGTTGTGTAGTATCATCCACCTCGAACACATAGTTATATGCATCACTATCATTTAGGGGACCCAAGCACATATTCTTGCACATAATGAAAGTATGAGGCACACAAACATGTGAGCTTGTGGAGGATGCGGAAGGGCTAGAAGTATTAGTCTGAGGAGGCAACAGTGTCGCACTCTGCCTAACGAGTAGATCACTCAAGGCGTGAATGCCTTGAATAGTCTATGAGCCGGCCTCGGAAATAATGTCAGGATGTTGTATAGTGGGAGGTGGTGAAATATCGAGAGGGAGGACATATGTGCGGGATTTCACCCACTGTGTCCCTGGCCTGTCCTGAGGAGCGCCTAAGCCCATGCCCTGGTTCTGTCTCATTCTCTAGTAATTGACTTGCGACCGAGAAAAAATTCAGCATATGATTTCTGAATGAAATAGAATGGGATATCCAAATTTATGTGGGTGGTCTATCAAAAACCATCCACTAGCGATCCCAAAAGTTGTCATGTATTGAATCATTTGTACACCATTTAATTGACAACTTGGTTTTTTAGGGTCCAATTTTAAACCGGTTTTGGGATGAACACAAATGTTACATATGTCATGTTTTTTTATCTTTAGATCCATAACTTGATCGTAGTCAAACCCATCATCATATTGGGCATGCATGGATTCACACCAAAGAAGTGCAACGTTGTGTATTTCTGTGAGTTTCTCCATGCTCTCAATAATGGAGTTCAGCATGGAAAACATGGGACGCAAGGTGGGGATATTCACATGTGTGTTATGATATCCTCTAAGATGATTTAGATTATCTCCTATGAGATCCTCTATTGGTCGATGGTTTGAGAATGGTTGGTCTTCAGAAGGCGGGGGATTGTATTGAGGTGATTCTGGATTGTTCGCGGACTGAGAGGGAGGGTTTTCAGATTGGTCTGAATCCATGTCTGATTCAAAAACAAAATAGAATAAATAATATAAATTTCAACTCTAGTTTATAATCAATTTTAAAAAACAATACACAATATCATATAAAACCTAGTTTAAAAAAAAAAAACCATTAAATTTCAATACAAAAAAAAGAAAAAAAAGAGTGAAACTACAAAATTTCACTTACCTTGTGTACTGTAGCAAATGTGATATCAGATAGGTATCATATATATGATTATAGGGGCTCGGCTTCTCGCTGCTTCAACATTTTCACAATGAAAATGTTGAACACAGCTGTGGGCAACAATATATTATGATTGATGAATATCGGACATCCGATATTATCGGACATCCGATATTATCTGACATTAGATATAATCAGACATCATATATTATCAGACATCTGATAATGCTTTAGCTTTGGATTTTGGCTTGGCTAGGTGTACTCACACCCAGGCCTACTCAAAAGTCAACAAACGTTTGGGTGCGCTTTTGGACGAGTGAAAAACTAATTTTTTCACATTGCTAGTTTTTGGCATACCATGATCCTGCAAAGACCCTAGATCAAAATCAAATCAAATTGACATTTGTAAATCAAAAAGGAAAAAATTAAATTAAATTAAAGGATAATTAACCATGACATCAAATAATCAAATATAATCCTAAAAGGGACAATCAAAACTATATAATTCATTTTAATCAATTAACTGTATAGTTTAAATCAAAAATCAAATTGAACCTATTCATCCCTACATGGATAAATTAATTAATTGATTGAATTAAATAATCCTAATATATTTCAACATGAATTTGAGCAACCAATGAGAATTGAGAACACAAAGCACATGGATCACTCCTAAATTTAAATCTCAATCACTCATTTTGAACTTTGAATCTCAATCACTCAAATTTGTCTCTTTGCCCAACCTTTGAAACAATCATTTAAATTGTCCCCCAATTTGACTCTCACTCAACTATGACTTAACTATGATCAATTAACTCTACCCCTATACTTAGGAAAATCCTATAAAAGAAGCCATTTTGAGAGCATTAAGGATCCTAGAAATTGGAATGCAAAGCATCAAACCTCTTGTCATTTTCATAGAAATTTGAGCATTTTGAGAGATTATCATAGCATTTTTGCATCATGGAGATCATTTTGAGTGCATTTGAATACAATATTATCATGATTTGAGAGAATTGAGCTAGATTTAGGCATTTATCTTCATCAAATTCTTGTTCTAGGTCTCTCATTGATAGAGATTAAGGCTAAGAGCTTTATCAACATGCTTAGATAGAGAGCCATGATATGCTTATTGTTTTAATTGCAATTCTTTGTTTAAATTTCCATTATTTTTCCATAGAATTGTAGTTAAATAAACTAATTTCATAAAAGTGTATTTTATTTACACACAAATGGCACCCACCGTGGGGCTTTGAGCCTCAATTCATCGTTTATTTCAATTTTTGTGTGTTTTTCCTTCTTTTTGTGATAATTTTGCAATTTGCAGGATAAATCACGCATACAAGCAATCTAATGATGCCTCCCAACATAGAACTAATGCCTGCAGAATTCTTTTTAATTCTGTCTTAAATTATTCTAATGCATGTGACATAAAGTGTGATGCATGTGAGTGTAAAGTGTCACCTCTGACTCGAGAAACACCGCCTATGAGCTGTCTATTGATGCTTGTGCTCAATCTTTTAGTGCAATTTAAATTTTTTACAATGCCTGTCAATTTTATTTTAACACCTGTTCATTTTTAAATGCCACGTGTTAAGATTTAAATTTCACTTGCAAAGTTTAAAATACCGCATAGTAACAGTTAAATAATGCATGTTAGCTATTATATGATGCATGCAATTTTTTTCATGTGATTAAGTTTAAATTGACATATTCTATGTTCCAACTCTTTGATTTTCTATTTTCTGCAGATGAACAGACACATTAAAGTGCAAAAGCTAGAATTGAGGGTTAGAAGGTGAAACAAAGAGGTAAGGATCTTAAGAAAATACTCTAAGAAAATTCATAGTCCAAATATTTTGTAAATTTTAGAGTTAGAAGAACATTTGTACGAGCATTACATAAAAGTTAGTATTGCATACAAAAATAAGTTTCCTACTCTTCATTGATTTTATGCTTTGAGTTCTTAAGTTTGATTTTGACAAATTTGATCGAAGGAACTTAGTTGCATTTTCAATTCGATTTCAAGTTTCTCTTCACTTTGTTCCTTTTTTTTGGTTAACTTGTTGGTGGAGCTGGAGTGAGAACTATCACCGCTAGGTGAGTAAGAAAAACAAGCATAAAAACCTCAAAAAAGCACCTATCCTTTGCTAGCTACAAAACAGGTACTTTTCAAAACAAGCTTACTTTCCCTTAACTTCTGGAAATTCATTTATACCTTGTATAATTAGGAAAAACCCTATTATTGTCCATCTTGAACAAAACATTAGGCATATAATCTCAACTTTTCGAAGTTGATCAAAAAGCCAAACATGTTGAGTTTAGGGTGGTAGAAAGAAAGGGAGGAAAATTAACCACACATCTCAATTTCTAAGAATCTCTTTGTAACAAGGTTGAAAAAGAAAAAAGTGTTTTTGAAGTTTTTGGAACGAAGAACAACAATAGGGATATGCTCTTCACTTTTTAAGTGAATCAAATTCTCAAACTCGTTGAACTAAGTTAATTTTTTTCTTTCCTATATATGCTAGTTAAATTAGAGCTTTACAAGGCCCGCCTCGTGAGTACATCCTTACGAGGATAGTGAGAGGGAACAAACCAAAGTGGGAGACAATCGCAAAAACCATGATACTATCTGACCCACTATAAATAAATGCACTCTTCCTTAATGAGTTGTAGTGACTAAATTGTGTGCAAGTTATCTTGACATCCTCGAGTAGTCCTTCAGGATTGTGCAAAATTGTACTTTTGTGAGTGTGGGAAGACGGAAAGGGGGTAAAAAAACTTGACATAGTTTAGAACAGAGGTGTTAAATAAATCCCAAATAAGTAGAACACTACCTTTTAGAGAAACATTATTAAAAGCCAAATCTTACTCTAGGTAGATTGCTTGGAATCTATTCTTGTGCTATACTTGTTAACACAACCGAGAACATACACTTAATGTTGTTTTAGGGATACGATACAAACTTGATGTGTGTGTTGCATTTATATTTACTTTTGAAGCAAGAATTTTATCTTATAAACTTGATCATAACCTGAAAACTTTTAAAATCCAAAAAAATTGAGAAAAAAAACTTTGACCTACTAAATGTTGCGTATGAACATTTAACTGATGCCTACAGCAAGTTATGTGATGCCTACAACATTGAAAAGATTCCTAACACCATTAAAACACCGCCTAAGTCACTGGAAATTGATGCCTCAAAAAATTAAACCAACGCATATCAATATACAAATGCGCCTGCTAACTGCAGAGTGCAGCGTAGACAAATTCCAATTAACACTTGTGAACAGTTAAGTCACGCCTACACACAAGTAAGTGACACCCAAAAACAAAGAAGGGAAAATAGTGGACATTTCTGAGGGCTTGAAGAAAATTGGATTTCAGTTTTGAGTAGCCTTTTTGGATTTTCAAACTGTTCAAAATTTCAACCTCGTCAGAATCCCCATTATTAGACATTTTGCAAAAATTATAATGGATTGATCAATTTAAGTGAGAAAGCCAAGATTTTACACAATTCATGTCCATACTAGCTTTTACTCAATCTCACTATATCAAGAATACCCTACAATCCGATGGTTCATATCTAAGGCAAGAGCTTCCTTTTCCTAGCGATACCTTCACTTCTTCAAGACCAATGTGAGAAATTACAAGGGAGGTAAAAATAACTATGTCTTTCCCATTTGCAAACATGGATCCTGATCAAATTAACTACATTAACAAGGATATCAATAACAATGGAGTTGGTGGGTTTAATAAAAATAACAATGGAGGAGGAGTTGACCCTAACAACAAAGGGTTAAACAACAACAATAATGGAGGAGGAATGGGCCCTACCAACCAAGGGTTAAATAACAATAACAAAGGGGGCAATGCTGACCCTAATGATGAAGAGGAAACTGATGAGAAGGTTAACAAAGCCATGCAAAGCCCATTGTTCATGATACTTATGGAGAAAGTGTTGGATAGAGGTAGGGAAAAGTACTTTTTAGACTTAGCACAAGCGTGTCTCAAACTCCCTCATGATTATGATGTCAATCAACTCAAACAACAAGAAGCCAAAGAAAATCCTATTGATGTCATGAATAAATAATATAAATTATTCCAAATGCAATTGGACACAATGAAACAAAGAGGGACTCCTAAACCCTTTTTCATCAAATCTTTGTGTCCTTTTCCATTCGACAAGACCCTAATTATGGTCCCATTCCCAAATAATGTTATTTTTCCTAAATACAATAAGTATGAAGGAGCATCCGATCCCCAAGATCATTTAAGGGAATTTTGTGCATTTAGCCTAGAGTTCATTCATGACACAATGTATTTAATGAGGTTTTTTCCTAGAAGTTTAGGAGGCATGGTAATGGAGTGTTTTTCTAAGTTACCCTCCGGCACCCGAAGTTTCAAAGAATTGGCCTCCAAATTCATAACTCATTATTCCTACAATATCAAACATGAGGTTATGATGATAAATTTATTTAATACCAAGGAACAGGACAAGGATCGCTACTTTTCTTGCAAAGATGGAGAGCGGTATTCACTAGATACCCTCAAAGTGTACTCGAAAAAGAGAAGATGGACATCTTTATTAATAGCTTGAGTAAATAGATGAACTATCGGTTAAGGTTGCAATGTGCTATGTCTTTTAAAGACCTAATTGAGAATGGGGTTACCATGGAAGAGGTACTAGTTAAAAGTGGAGAACTTAAGCTTTATAAGAACAACAACAACAATACCTCCAACAACAATCAAAATAGGAATCCTCCTAACATTAACCAGTTTTGGATGAGGAACAACAATAAAGGTGAGGTCAATGATGGAGTTGTAGAGGAAAATAATTTGATGGCCACCACTTTTTATCTTACAAGAGGATCTTCTCAAGCTAACAATGTGACTCAAGCACCCAAAGGGCCTTTTAACAACAATACCAACAATAATAACTTTGGTAATTATCAAGGGGCTAACAAGCCTAAGCCTTTCTTTGCACCAACGCCTTTCTTTGCACCAACACCTAAGAGGACTTTCACTTGCTTGGGTGAACCACTTGAAAATTCATTTAGGACTCTTATTGAAAATAATATTATTGATTTACCAAGGGCTCAACCCTATGAACCACAAATCAGGCCTACATGGTGGAGTGAGTTTTACCATTGTGAATACCATAGGTCGAATCAAGGACATAAGACGTATGATTGCGTGTGCCTAAAAAATTTGGTGCAAGATCTTATTGACAATGGTTTGATTATGGTAGAAGGACCTCAAAATAATGAAGATAACAAAACACTTAAAACTCCTTTCTATAACCATGAGAAAGGTGAATCTTTCAAAGCTTACAATGGAGGGAACAATGGAAACAACTGGAGAGGCAACAACAATGTAACCTTTGCACATAGATATGAAAATACTATTAATGCCCTATCCAGACATGATAGTACTATCAATGTGGTGGTAATCAAAGAAAAACCTAACAAAGAGACCTCTAATGTTGTAACTAGGGGCAAAGAAACAAGAGTTACCCTACAAGGAAGTTCCCCTAAATTTTTTTGTCTTACTCCAACAACTACTTTGGCTAAACCAACATCTTCTTCAATAAATCCTTAAAGTTTGGTTGATCAACTACACAAAAATCCAGCCCAAATTTCTATATTGGAGTTGTTGAAACTTTCTCCTAACCACAAAGAGATCTTTGAAAAATCCCTAGTGGAGACTAATGTTTGTATAACTTTGGAGGAAGATAAGTTTAAAAATATGGTAGGACATTTCATATCCCTACATTTCCTTTCATTCTCCAAACAAGATGATATCTTTGTTAATCACCCTCAAAATTTTCCCTTGCATATAGAAGTTTTAATCCAAAGGCAGAGGATCAAGAGAATTCTCATTTTCTGGGGAGTTAGTCTTAATATTTGCACATTGAACCTTGTCAATTTTTTAGGGTTAGCAGAATCATCCATTGATCCTAAAAAGAAAATTACCATTAAGGCTTATGATGAGGAAGAAATATCTTCGAAAGGCATTATTTTTCTACCTATTCAAGTCAGACCTATAAAAAAAGACACCATATGTCAAGTCCTTGACATGAATCTAACTTATAATATCTTATTGAGAAGACCATGGATTCATGAGATGGAAGTGGTACTTTCCACCTATCATCAATGCATAAAATTTCCACACATGGGTGAAGAGATCACAATTGGAGGATATTCTAATCCCTTTCAATATTGCAGCACATTGAAACCAATTCATGAGTTATTTATTCCTCACAATAGGAAATGAGTCATCCCTAATGCCACCATTGAAGAAGATAAAGAGGAAATTTCAAAGTTAACATCAAAGGCTACATCTACCTCAAACCCTAATCAAACTATCTCAACTACATCATCTAAGGGAAAGGAGAAAATGAGTTATAAGGGTCAAAGTTCACATGAAAATTCAGTTAAGACTTCTACATTAAAGTTGGCAATTTCGAAACCTTCCAAGGATGAGAGAGAACAAGCCAAGAAGGACCAATACTAAAAGATGAATGAAATGATACATAACTTTGAAAAGCAATGTAGAATAAATTCCAAAGGAGTAGGGGAATATTCTGTTTCCCTATTTGATTTACCAACTTCTCCTAAGACACATGGAAAACCATCAAGTGCTCATCCACCTCATAAATATAACTCTCATTTTGTAAGAGAGTGAAAAATCAGCCCTAGAAAAGGAGGACAATAAAGTGTTTAGATGGCTCTACAAAGAGGAAGATACTTCAAACAATCCCATGGAAAGGCTACAACACATCAACATTCAAACCAAGCAATATGGAAAAGGGTATCTTGAATTATGAAAAAAATGGGATACAAGGGACGAGGACCCTTAGGAGTCATGAATAGAGGATTTCTAGAACCGATTGAATTGGCTTGGAGATTAAAAGAAGAGAAATCCAAAATAGGATATCAAAACAAAGGAGAAAGTTCAAGTCCAACTCATTATTTTCATGAACATGTACACATGGTAGGATCCATGAGTGAGGATGATTCTAGGGATTATGAGTGGGATTCCCTATCCAAATATTCTTGTCACGATAAAAAGGTTGATGTTATTCACACATATGCTACCATTCCTAATGTCATGAGTCAAGACAATGAGCATCAAGGTTTGAATTCCACACAAGCATCAAATGAACCTCAAGGTAGGTTGAGCATCTAGGCATAATCAGTGGATAGGTGAACCTTGGGTACCTTATTGGAGGGGGGTGGTGATTCAAACATTGTATTTAATCCACACGCATTCTTTCCCATGGAAATCAACGAGGACTCTAGTGAAGGAGATTTTGATCCTACTTCCATGGAACACCTTGAGGAAGCCCATGTCATAGACCTAGGTGATATAATGTATGAAACTTCAAATGAGGTCATGTCCCTAAAGCCTTCGAATGACAATTTTCCAAATGATTCCTTAGCCCTAATGCACCCCAAACTCGTTGATTGGGATTTATCCAAAAAAAAAGATGTAATATACTTTCCCAATGACCTTGCAATGGCCCAATACCTAAATGTGGTTGAGCCATATTCTTCCACCAATGAATACAATCTGGACATAATTATAGGCAGGGTTCCAACCTCTCAATCCATGAAATAAAAGAATCAAATGCAAAAAAATGAAAAGGTCTAGTGGTGAAAACCACCATGTAACAATGCTAGAACCTAAAAAAGTAAAAATATCAGATTTTTCCAAAGGTGAAAACCTAACTGTGGCACCTAAGGAAGAGAAGTTGGATACCCTACCATAACATGAAGATTAAAGGTCACCCATCCTTATTGAATCAATGGAGAAAGTTAACATTGGTACCGAAGGGGATCCGAAGTTTATTCATTAAGCAACATCCTTGAGTCCATCATAAAGGAAGGAATTCATCGAATTATTTCAAGCAAAGAAAATTAAATTTGCATGGTATTATGCCAACATTACATGGTTAGATCCAAGCTTTATAATGCATCATTTAAATGTTAAATCCAATGTGAAACCCGTAAAGAAAAAGTTGAGAAAGATGCACCCTCATGTGGCACTTTTAGTAAAATATGAATTGGAGAAGCTACTCAAGGTTGGATTCATACGAGTGATTGCATATGCCGAATGGATATCAAACATTGTACTAGTCACAAAACATGACAAATCTATTAGATTTTTTACATATTTTAGAGACCTTAATATTCCTTTCTCAAATGATGATTTTCCACTACCTAGCATTGATGCTATAGTGGACTTAACAATGAGTCATTCTATGTTTTCTTTAATGGATGGATTTAATGGATACAATCAAATTTTAATAGCACCTGAAGACCAAGAAAAGATATATTTTACATTCCCATGGGCAATCTTTTGTTGTAATGTGATGCCCTTCAGCCTAAAAAATGTCGAATCAACTTACCAAAGAGCTATGACCACTATCTTCCACGATATGATGCATACCTTCTTAGAAGACTATGTGGATGATATTCTAGAAAAATCACATGAAAGAAAGGATCACTTACCAATATTAGAAATTATATTCACAAGGTTAGAGCCATTCAAAGTGAGACTTAATCCAAAGAAATGTGATTTTGGTGTGTAATCAGGAAAACTCTTAGGTTACATTGTTTATGAAAAAGGAATTGAGTTAGATCCTAAGAAAGTGAAAGAAATCATGGACATGGAAATTCCTAATAACATTGGTCAAATGAGGTCTCTTCAAGGTAGACTTCAATCCATAATGAGATTCATTACCCAATTGGCAGAAAAATGTTATTCATTCACAAGATTTCTACATAAAGACACCATTTTTACATGGGATGATGAGTGTGAACAAGCTTTCACATTGTTGAAAATATACATGGTGAACCCATCCATATTGATGCCACCTATCAAAGGAAAACCATTATTACTTTACATATCAGCAACAGAAAAATATTTAGGGTATCTATTGGCACAAGAAGACAATTAAGGAAAAGAAAGAGGCATTTAATATTTGATTAGAACATTGATAAAATATGAATTGAACTATAGCTTCATGGAAAGATCTTGCCTAGCAGTGGTGTTTTCTTCTCAAAATCTAAGACATTGCATGTTGATACATAAAGTGAAACTAATTTCCAAAATTGATCCATTGAAGTATCTATTTAGTGAAACAACTCTAATGGGAAGGATTGCAAAATGGGTAATGGTGCTTAGTGAATTCTACATTGAGTATGTGGATAGGAAAGAATTAAATGGATGAGTGATTGTTGATCAGTTGGAAGAACATCCTTTAGAGTCTACATATCCAATTCAAGTGGAGTTTCTTGATACCAAACTTGTTAATGTGGAAGCAAAGAAATTGACCTTATATTTCAATGGATCATATACTCAAAATAGTTTAGGGGCTAGAATTATTTTAATAACACCTCAAGGATATACAATTCCCAAATCTTAAAAACTAATGTTTCCTTGCAGAAATAATATTGTTTAATATGAAGCTTTGGTCATAGGCATGAAAATGGCCTTAGAATGGAATGTCATGGAATTGCAATTTTATGGAGATTCTCAATTAGTCATCAATCAAATCAATGATGAATACAACACCAAAGATGAAAAATTGATGCCATATAAAAGGATGGTGGATGACTGGAAAAAATATTTTGCCTTGATAAATTTTGATCAAATTCCATGAGACACAATAGAGCAGCTAATGCAATGGCTAGGTACCCTAGCTTCTTTTCTCCAAATGCCTGATCAAAATGTGAGGTACGAATGCTTGGTGGAAGAGTTGGCAAAATTAGCATTTGACTTACCCATTACCCAAATAATTTCCCTTATTAATGAACATGACTAACCCGGGTATGGACCAATCTATACTTATATTAAAAACCAAACCTTACCTCTTGACAAAACTCATGCTCAAATATGAAATTTCATAAGACAATCGACTCGTTATACCATCCTATCAGACACATTGTATCTTAAGGTTCTTGATGGAATGCTCCTTAGGTGTCTAGAGGAAAAGGAATCAAGATTATCTTAAAGAGATGTCCACAAGGGGATTTGTGGGTCACATTCAAATGGATTAAATTTTGCTAAGAAAATCCTTCGCATGGGTTTTTTCTTGAATAACTTAGAGAAAGATGCTTGCCACTTTGTGAAAGTTTGTTCAAAATGCCAATATCATGAAGACATGATCCATGCTCCTGCACAAGAATTGCATCCCTTTATCACACCATGGCCATTTTATCAATAGGGTTTTGATTTGATTGGCATGATTTACCCACCATCTTCTAATGGACATAAATACATCCTCACAATGATAGAGTATTTCACCAAATGGGTAGAGGTCGTTCCTTTGACAACTGCAGCAGGAAAATAGATTTCCAAGTTTATCCTTAATCACATAATTTGTCGATATGGTATTTGTCATGCCATCATCACAGACAATAGAAAATAATTCAAGAACAAAGATGTGGATGAACTTTGTGAAACATTTCATATCACTCACCATTCTTCCTCCATTTACTATCCTCAAGGTAATGGACAAGCCGAGGCTATGAACAAGAATATCCTCAAAATATTGAAAAGATCAGTGGATAAATCAGGAAGATATTGGCATATTTAGATAAAATTGACATTGTGGGCCTACAGAACAAGCATCTGAACACCAATGGGAGCTACACCATTCTCCTTGGTCTATGGGGCTGAAGCTGTTTTATCCTTAGAAGTTTAGATTCCAACCCTACAAGTTTCACTACATGGATTAATCATTGATGATGATTATAGAGTTTTCCAACTCCAACAATTGGAATTGTTGGAGGAACATCAAACACAAGCATATGATCATTTGAAGGTATATCAGAACAGAATTTAAAGAAATTACAACAAGCATATCAAATCGAGAACCTTTCAAGTGGGAGACTTAGTGTTAAGAGAAAACCAGAAAAATCAAGCTGATAGAGAAAAGAAGGGAAAATGGGAAGCATGTTGGCTTGGAATATTTTTTATCATTTCTTCTTTTGGAATGGGAACCTACAAACTAGCTGATTGTGAAGGTGATGAGTTGCAAGAGCCCATTAATAGCATTCATTTAAAGAGGTTGCATACCTGATTAGATGAAAGAGAATCAAAAGAAAGAGAATCAGAAGTGTGTATCAGATGAGCTAGCATCTTCTTTGTACATGAGAAAATTCAAAATCCAAAAATATTAGAAAGATCAAAAATAAAAAACCAATGGAAAATCAGGAAAAGAGAAAATTGAGCTTGAAGAAAGAAAAAACATTCAAAAATTAGAAAATTGTTGTCTTGGTGAAAACCTAGAAAATAGGTGCCTTGATGATATTAAAAAAATAGAAAAAAGAAAATAAATCAAAAAAATTGAAAAATAGAAAAGTACCTTGGTGAAAACCTAGCAATAGGTGCCTTGGTAGCAAAAAAAAGAAAAAAAAAAAGAAGAGAAAAAGAGCAATAAACCCAAAAGGTGAAAACCTAGAAACGGACACTTTTTGTTCCCTTAGGTCTTTCTTAGTTGCATTTGTACATATTTCCTTTTCACCATCTCATTTGTACATGTCCTCATTGCATCTGTCATTTGTGCATAGTCATAATAAACTCTCTCAGCTGCATTGTCACATTCTAGGTTTTATTTTCCCAAGCTTTACAAATGGTTTCACTTATCACTTGGGGGAAAATCATTGGTTTTTGATACAAATGGATTCAGAAGTGCTACATCTTGGTCACATGATAGAAGCAGATTTTTAGAACTTCAGAGGAGACATATTTTGGAACCTTTGATGGATATCATTGTTCAACCTAAACAGTTTGATTGCATAACTTAATCCTTGAACTTCATTGACCTTTTTTTATCAAGATTAGAAATTGACAATACCCTAAATGATTAGAATGTTTGGAATTCTTATTGAAAATCTTGATACGTTGAAAAACACTTGAAATTTTTGATGATTTTCATTGACCTTTTCAAGTCATGTTCTTTTTAGCTAATCAATGATGTTTCGACTAGATTAGTGATGATGAAGACATTATGTTTTTCCTGACTTTTGTGTGACTATTTTGAGGGAGATCCACTAACTTGTGTGAATTCATCTAATGACATGGTCATCAAAGAACCATCAAGGAAATTCATATAGGAAGGAGGTTTAACCTTTCTTTGTTTATGCAAAAGGATACCTTGGCTATTTAGATCTTTCATATCTTAATACCAAAATCCTATTTCAACATTGAATCCAATGAAACAGGTATTCATACTCGCATAGTTGGTCATTCAACTAGTGAGGGTTGTACTAGTTCCTAAAGGGGTTACCAAATGAGATGAAAGTCATATTCATATTCTTATGGTCATAGTGGCACCAGTAAGGATTTTATCGACTCCTAGCTCCACAACGCTCAATGATGAAAATATATATGTTTTGCATTTCTTTCAAAAAAAATCAATGACAGTTAGTTGCATTGCATTTTATTTTCATGTTTGATTAATTGCATTATTTAGAAGAATTTTTTCAAGTTCAAAGGGGGTTACTCATTTTTGGAGTTAAATCAGTTCAATGGTTTCAAATCAACAATGTGAGATTACCTTTTGCATCCTTTCATTCATTAATCATTATTCATTATCTTTATGCATAACAAGAAAAGGAAAGAAAAGAAGGAGTCAATCATTATTCATTTCCACCCTTAAGATTGTATTTCATCAATAAAGTTGCATACATCAAAATTCAAAAAGATAGTTGCTTTCATTTTACTTGCATTGAATAAACTATAACATCATGATAAGATAAAAAAACATATAAAAGTAGTTGCATATATCATTTGCATCCATTTATCCATGTCATAATATAAGACATTGCATGCATAGCATAATAGAAATTAAATGCATCATAGAAATCATATAGATCTACATATAAAGAAATCTCACATCAACATCAGAACAACAACAATGGGGAATCAAAGAGTAATCATAAATAAATGTCCATCATCAAAGAGTGTAAGAAATTTGTATATCAAGATACATTGACAAAATGATCCATAATACAAGTCCTGATCAATAAATACAAATCATACATCAATGTAATATCAGAAGATCACATCTTAGATTTGTCTCAAGATCCAACAGAGTTACCTCATCCATGACTAGTCGCAGCACATGATCCATCACTTGTACCTATACCCCTTCTTCATCTAGATCCCTGTCACCTGATCTATCCCAAGTAGTCGGTGGTGTCTGAATCATACTAGAAATAATTGGAAACTATGCCATCATCGTCAAAAACTACTGTAGAATAGTGGTTACCTGATCCATCTACCTAGTCATACCAATCATGCCTACCTGCAAAGTCCTCACATCCTGTACTAGAATGTCTACAACTGGAGGAATCTGAGGAGTCTAAGGTGCCCGTGGAGCAAGAGGTACCTGTGGGGTAACATCAACTTGTGATGTAACAACATATGGATCTACCTAAGGAGGCACCTATTTCTATGGAGATGTTGGTATTTGAGGAGGAATTTGACCCTTTAAAGGAACCTATAAGGGAATCTGTCTAGCCAATTTTTTCCATCTATGTCTCTTCGTACCCCAATCTATAGCTGGTCTATGTTGTGCCTGTCTCTGTAATGGTACCTGAGCCTATATCTTCCTAGGCTAACCAAATCCACCACCTTGAGCTCTAACATGACCAACCTACATTCGAGATCCCATAGCTCTCTGTACCTAAGGAGATCTTTGTCTCCATGCTCTCTACCTGCCACCACCACCTCCATTACCACCATCTCCAGCATCATCATTAGAGGACTCATCTGCATCTAGGATAGGCTCTATCAGATCTATAAATCTCATAAACCTGTGACAAGAGAACCACTCTTGGTACTCCATAGACATCCCTGCATCAGCAACGTGGCCTAACATGTCCTGCTAGATATATACCAATCGATCAATCTCTGTACAAGAAAACTGGTAATCCACCTTTTCTCCCCACATAGATCTCTCTTCCTCAACTTGGGCATATAAAGCCATACCTTGAGGAATGTCATATACTCTTCCATACTATCTAGAAACTCTCCCAAAGTAGAACCTCTCAATAACAAGTGGTGATTGACCAATCATCCACCACGGTGAAAACATGCAGGGAAGCTCATCATCATCCTCCCACCATCCCTCACAACCAAGGTAAGGTCTCCACACAACCTGATCAATATCATCAATGGTGCGGCACCAATGATGATGCTGGATAACTATCCCATCATACAAAATTCATACGGAAATCCTTGGCCTTAAACTCAAGAAACTATAGGTCTCGTGACCGAGATGTGCTCCTAGGCCCATAACTATAATAAAACTGCACCTACTGAAATCATTGTACTAGCTATGTGCACAACCTCATGCAAATCCTGATACAACTATGCCAACACATAGGATCCCCAATCAAATCTCCAAGGATGTGCAATCAAGCCCTCTAAGATACGACCCCATCTGACTAAAAATTTGTGACCTTGTCGATCTAGTAGAAGTAAACCACCAATGATTGCACCCAAGATCACTGGAAAAGTAGGAAATGAAGCAAACTGAGCCTATGTGATGTTATCATCTCCAATAGTGTCATCTTTGAACATGCATCTACATGCACTCCCATCATATACCTGATCATACTATACTCTCTCTCCACGGGTCAGATTCCTAAGAAATCTATATTCATCCTCATGCATGATAGTCAGCTCACCAAGAGGTAGATGGAAGGTATTATGTTCAGAGTGCTAACACTCTTCCATAGATGTAAGTAAACCTCAGTTTAGCTAAAATTGAGGGAGATTAAGAAGGAAGCCTAGCCCGCACTACTCAATAATCTATCTCTCTAGATTCGTCAGCCCATCAACTAAATAAAAAATCTAATGTGTGACATTCTGTATATACAACTTATGGAAATGTACCTAAATTTTACAAAAAAAGTTATTTATATTAGCATCTTTATATTAATGGGTCATTTCATGTCAATCAACTAAATCAAATCTATCCTTTCTCTTTTTTGAGTGCATCAAACTATTGTTCCTACCCTCTAGATCTTGAGAAGGGAGAAATACATCAGTTATTCTACCCAATCTTATTGACACATCAAACATCCATTTATATTATTATTATGATATCCTAAACACTTAGTAATATCATGGAAACACATCTATATATCTTGGAAATCAATCTAGTAATCCAAAAAATCAATCGAAAGCAGTTTGTTTATCCTAAAATAAGGGTTTTCATCAATTTTCTAGCAGGCATCACTTGGCTAAGTGTACATGCCATTTCAAACACCACGTGTCATTTCAAACATCATACACATGATTTCAATCATTGGAGGTGGTACTTTATAGTATACATGGCATTTCACAAACCTAGGAATCATTTAAAACTTTCTAGGTGGCATTTAAAACATACATGTGCCGAAGGGTTTTGCTACGAGACATTTTAAACATTGGATGCCATTTTTGACATAGCTACTAGATGGTGTTTTACTACACCTACGTGTCATTTCCTCAAGTGGAGGCAACATTTAACTACCCTAGGAGTCATTTACACTATCCTAGGTGGCATTTTGAAAAATCTAATCTAAAAAGCATCTAAAAATGCAATAAATGCTATCAAAATAGTGCAATAAATGAACTAGGAAAGTCAAAACAGTTATTGGAGGTCCATAATCCAAGGGTCTCTGATACCGGTGTGATCTCTTGAACCAATGCTCATGAATGGGGACCACTATCACTGTCAATCTCACCTGGACCATAGCAAAATCTCAATGGTAAAAAGTGAAAATGAATAGTAAATTTGGGTTTTTCAACCTGGGTATGTGGACCAAGATGGGGGACCAAAAGGTGTCAAACTTTTTTTTGGTCCATAAAAGCCATAGGGCATATGCCCTATAGGGTGCACACCCTATGGCTTTGATTACCCAAGCCTAAGGCTTGGGAAGCCAATAGGGCGTGCACCCTATAGGGCACACGCCCTAAGTAACATTATGAAAAATGATTAAAGGAGGGAGGAAGAAATCCCAACAGGCCTTGCCAGACCAATTTCAGGACTAGGCCAATACATAAAATGTAACATTTAATTATAAGTTACATACTCTTCCTTTCTTATAATTAAGTTACATTTTATGTATATACTTCCAGGATGTTTGAGAGTGGTTTCAGCTTCATAGGAGTTAAGATAAAGATTCTAGATTTTCAGGGTTTTTAGGAAATTTCAGACTTAGCCAAATTTTAGGAATTAGCACATTGTCTTGAACATGATTCTCAATGGACTATTGATTATAATCTTAAGCCCTTGACTTGATTAAAGGAACTCTTTATGGTTCTTAGTGGTTGTAATGTATCATATTGGGTTCTGAGTGGTCCTAGGTCCCGTTAGGACCCATTATGACCCCTTAGAACACATTAGGGCCTCTTAAGACCCCTTAGAACACAATAATCATTGTAGAACACACTAATGGTCTCTAATGTGTACTAGTGTCTCATAAGGGGTTTTAATGGGTTCTAAGTTGTCCTAGGAACCCTTAGGACCCATTACGACCCCTTAAGACCCATTAGGACACATTAGGACTCATTAGGACCCCTTAGAACACATTAATAGTCATAGGACCTATGAGAGAGAGAGAGAGAGTTCTAAGTGGTTCTAATATATCATAGGGGTTTATAATGGGTCCTAATTGGTCCTACAATCCTTTAGGAACCATTACAACCCCTTAGGACACATTAGGACCCATTAGGATCTCTTATGACACATTAGGACCTCATAGGACCCCTTCAAATTCATTAATCATTGTAGGACACAGTAATGGGCTCTAATGTGTCCTAATGTGTCCTAATATGTCCTAATATTTTTTAAGGGGTTCTAATAGGTTATAAGTGGTCCTAGGAACCCTTAGGACCCACTAAGACCCATTATAGCACCTTAAGACCCATTATAACCCCTTAGAACACATTAATAGTCATAGGATTCTTTAGAGAGAGAGAAGGTGAGGACCCATTACAACCCCTTAAGATGCCTCTCTCTAAATCTTAAGGGTCTTAAGGATTTTCAACGGGTCCTAGGATATATTAATGTTTCCTAAGACCCCTTAACATACACTAATGAATGATAAGGGGTCTTAACAGGTCCTAAGACATAATAATGTGTCCTATGACCCCTTATGACCCCTTATAGCCCTTTAGGACCCCTAAGATGCATGGTAAGGGGTCTTGAGGGGTCCTAGGACAAATTAATGTGTCATAGAACTCTTTATGACCCCTTAGGACCCATCTCTCTACATCTTAGGGGTAGTAGGATTGTTTAGGGGTCTTAGGACACATTAATGTTCCTAGGACCCCTTAGACCCCTTACAACCCCCTAGGGCCCCTTACCACACACTAATGAATGGTAAGGGGTCCTAATACACATTAATGTGTCCTAGGACCCTTCATAACCCCTTACAAAATTTTAAGACACCTAAGATATATGATAAGGGGTCCTAAGAGGTCATAAGGGATCGTAGGACACATTAATGTGTCCTAGAACCCCTTATGACCCCTTAGGACCTTCGAGGACCCCTCTCTCCAAATTTTAGGGATTGTAAGGGTTTTTAATGTGTCGTATGACTTCTTAGACCACTTACAACCCCTTAGAAAATGTTACCATACACTAATGAATTGTAAGGGGTTCTAAAGGGTCATTAGTGGCCTTAAGGGGTCCTAGAACACATTACTATGTTGTAGGACCCCTTACAACCCCATACAATAAGATAATGAATTTCAAGAGGTCTTAAGGGTTGCTCAGTGGTCTTAAGGGGTCTTAGGAAACATTACAATGTCGTAGTACCCTTTAAGACCCCTTAGGACCCCTTATCATACACTAATGTATGACAAGGGGTCTTAAGGGGTCCTATGACACACTAATTTGTCCTAGAACCCCTTATGACCCCTTAGGACCCTTTATCATGCCTAAGATGTATGGAAATGGGTTATAAGGGGTTGTGGGACCCCCAATGACCCCTTATTATCCTTTAGCAATCCTCTCTCTACATCTTAGGTGTCACCTTAAGATTCCTCTATCAACATCTTAAGGGTCATAAGGATTTTCAAGGGGTCCTAGGATATATAAATGTCTCTTAAAACCTCTTAACATACACTAATGAATTATAAGGGGTCTAAAGGAGTCCTAAGACACAATAATGTATCCTATAACCCCTTATGACCCCTTACATCCCTTTAGGACCCTAAGATTCATGGTAAGGGTTCCTCAGGGGTCCTAGGACAAATTAATTTGTTGTAGCACTCCTTATGACCCCTTAGGACCCATCTCTCTACATATTAGGGGTAGTAGGATTTTTTAGTGGTCCTAGGATACATTAATGTTTTCTAGGACCCTTTAGACCCCCTTACAACCCCTAGGGCCCCTTACCACACACTAATGAATGGTAAGGGGTTTTAAGGGGTCTCAAGGGGTCCTAATACACATTAATGTGTCCTAGGACCCTTCATAACCCCTTACAAACTCTTAATACACCTAAGATATATGATAAGGGGTCCTAAGAGATCATAAGGGATCGTAGGACACATTAATGTGTCCTAGAACCCCTTATGACCCCTTAGGACCCTCGAGGATCGCTCTCTCTAAATATTAGGGATTGTAAGGGTTTTTAAGGTGTTGTAGGACTTCTTAGACCCCTTACAACCCCTTAGAAAACCTTACCATACACTAATGAATGGTAAGGGGTTCTAAAGGTTCATTAGTGGCCTTATGGGGTCCTAGAAGACATTACTGTGTTGTAGGACCCCTTACAACCCCTTACAATAAGCTAATGAATTTTAAGAGGTCCTAAAGGTTTCTCAGAGGTCTTAAGGGTTCCTAGGACACATTACTCTATTGTAGGACTCTATAAGACCCCTTAGAACCCCTTATCATACACTAATATATGGAAAGTGGTCTTAAGGGGTTGTAAGGGGTCTTAAGGGGTCCTATGACACTTTAATTTGTCCTAGAACCCCTTATGACCCCTTAGGACTCTTTATCACGCTTAAGATATAGGGAAATGGGTTATAAGGGGTTGTGGGACCCCTAACGACCCCTTAGTATCTTTTAGGAATCGTCTATCTACATCTTAGGTGTCACCTTAAGATGCCTCTCCCTACATCTTAAGGGTCATAAGGATTTTAAAGGGGTCCTAGGATATATTAATGTGTCCTAAAACCCCTTAACATACACTAATGAATGATAAGGGGTCTTAAGGGTTCCTAAGACACAATATTGTATCCTAGGACCCCTTATGACCCTTTATATCCCTTTAGGACCCTAAGATGCATGGTAAGGGGTCCTTAGGGGTCCTAGGAAAAATTAATGTGTCGTAGCACTCCTTATGACCCCTTAGGAGCCATCTATATACATATTAGGGGTAGTAGGATTTTTTAGGGGTATTAGGACACATTAATGTTTCGTAGGACCCCTTAAACCCCTTAGACCCCTTACAACCCCTCGGGACCCTTACCACATACTAATGAATGGTAAGGAGTCCTAAGGAGTCTTAAGGGGTCCTAATACACATTAATGTGTCTTAAGACCCTTCATAACCCCTTTAAAACTTTTGAGACACCTAAGATATATGATAAGGGGCCCTAAGAGGTCATACGGGATCCTAGGACACATTAATGTGTCCTACAACCCCTTATGACCCCTTAGGACCCTCGAGGACCCCTCTCTCTAAATTTTAGGGATTGTAAGGGTTTTTTATGTGTCGTAGGACTTCTTAGACCCCTTACAAACCCTTAGAAAACCTTACCATACACTAATGAATGGTAAGGGGATCTAAAGGGTCGTTAGTGGCCTTAAGGAGTCCTAGAACAAATTACTATGTTGTAGGACCCCTTACAACCCCTTACAATAAGCTAATGAATTTTAAGAGGTCCTAAGTGTTTCTCAGTGGTCTTAAGGGGTCCTAGGACACATTATTTAGTCGTAGGACCCTTTGAGACCCATTAGGACCCCTGATCATACACTAATGTTTTTCAAGGGGTATTAAAGGGTCCTATGACACATTAATTTGTCCTTGAACCCCTTACGACCCCTTAGGACCCTTTATCACACCTAAGATGTAGGGAAATGGGTTATAAGGGGTCGTGGGACCCGTAATGACCACTTAGTACCCTTTAGTTATCATCTCTCTACATCTTAGGTTTCATAAGGGTTTTTAAGTTGACATAGAACACATCACTGTGTCTTAGGACCTCTTAAGACCCCTTAGGACCCCTTACCATACACTAATGTATGGTAAGATATGGTAAGACATCTTCAGGTGTTCTAGGAAACATTAAGGTGTTCTAGGACACATTAATGTGTCCTAGAGCTTGTTATGACTCCTTAGGACACTTTAAGATCCCTAAGATGTATGATAAGGGGTTGCAATTTGTCCTCAGGGGTCATAAGGAGTTGTAGGAAATATTAATGTTTCCTAGGACCACTTAACACCCCTTTATGACCCATGAAGACCCCTCTCTCTATATCTTAGGGGTCATAAGTGTTGTTAAGAGGTCCTAAGACAAATTAATGTTCCCTATGACTCCTTATACTCCTTATAACCCCTTAGGACCCCCTACCATAAACTAATGAATAGTTAGGGGTCCTAAGATTTCCTAAGGGTCAAAAGGGGTCCTAATACACATTAATGTGTCCTAGGACCCCTTTTGAACATTTAGGACCCTTGAATACCCTTCTCTCTACATCTTAAGGGTCATAATGGTTGTTAAGGTTTCTTAAGGTTTTTTTGTATGTGAGAGAGAGAGAGAGAGAGAGAGAGAGAGAGTACTTTCAACAGATCCATGTCATAGGTCTAGGGAACCCTTTGATGCACTCAGGCCACCCAAATGAGTCCTAGCCTTCTATTATGGATTCTATCATAAGACAAGTACTAAAATCACATGAGTAACATCTTATAATACCAAAAAAACTATGTATAAACATTCATAAGGTAAAACATATAACTTTCCACATGCATTAACACAATGTTCCATAACTTTTTCATAGTGCCTGAAATTAGGCTAAGTCTTTTTTTTTTTTAAATCCCCAAAATCTAAAATCTGCATCTCAACTCCTATGAAGCTGAAACCTATCTCAAATATCCTGAAAGGTATTTATACAAATATAACTTAAAGTATAAGATATTAAATCTCTCTCTCTCTCTCTCTCTCTCTCTCTCTCTCTCTCTCTCTCATTTTGGTATTTTGTGCCTAATATAGGGTGTATGCCCTATCGAGTGCACACCCTATAGTGAGTATAGGGCATGCACCCTTCTAATGACATTGAAGTTTACCAAGCCTAATGATTTTATTTGCCTTGGAGTTCCAACCCAAATGCTTGGAGGATTCAAGCAGGCCTGAGACATGTTTTCCAGAAAACATAGAAAAAATTAACATTTTTTCTTGTGTGCTCTCCGTTAGGTTTGCAAGGGGTTCAATAATGATAAAATCAGACGACATGATATTGTAGATCTCTCTGATTTCTATCTAACGATGTAATTTGTTTTTAATTATCATTATGTTCAGCTTTTCATTTTTAATTTCTTTTCTAAGTATGTCCATTTTTTGTCAAAATCCATCATGTATTCATTTGGGCTTAGATTTTGGCTTGTTCATCAAATTTTGAAAAAAATTACATTTTCAGAAACTAGACTCCATTCTACAAACTTTTAAAAAAAAAGAAGCTTTGATTTTCAATTAACCCAAAACCAAATGCAAGAGATCAATTAACCCAAAACCAAGAAAAATTCAAATCCAATGAATTTTTGGAGTCCATCGAGTACATAAAGGAGTTATTACAATAAAGATTGCATATTTTTGGATAGCAGGAGCCTCGGGAGGTTCACTTCTAAGTTCCACACCAACATCACCTAGCCTATATCATGGAGTAAATATTTTGAAAGGTTGTGATTGCAAGGTATTGGTCATGTTGACCTAGGGTGATGGTGTCGGTATTTAGAATACATTTAGGTTATTTGAGATGGGATTATAGTTATATGTGTAATACGGGTTAGGGTTTTGTCTATGGCGGGTTGAGTTGTTAGGTTTTGATATGCTTTGGTATTTTGTTAATATATTTTATATAAGATGTAATTCAAAAATTCTAACATTAGGGTCTAGAATTATGGCATGTACTATGCCTTAGAATTAGCATTTTAGCTGATTTGGAGGGGATTGGATTTTTGAATTTAGCCATGAAGGGGTGTATTTCTGAGCTTCCTTTTCATTTTTAGGGGTTCAGAATTTAGGGAGAAGGTGGCTTAGAGAACATTTTGTTCCTTTGTACCTTTTGCATACATTTTTTAGTCATTGGTTCATGTTTTTTAGGTAGATTGTGTTCAAGTGAATGCAACATATTCCTTGGTGTGTTTTGTACTTTTGCATGTAACCATTTGTAAATTTTGAAGAGAATAAAGCAAGTCCCTATTATTCATATATTTTCTCACTTCTATTATCAATCCTTTTCAACTTTTCTGCATTTAAGTGTAATGTATTTTGCAACATAGAATAGAGAATTGGTTCAATTCTTATTCTAGGTTGCCAAGTATATCCTTTTGTAGAATATGTATGTTTTTTGGCAGATTATCACAGGTTGTGGTACAAACCCTAATACTAAGTTTTAGGTCAACCTATACGTTGAATAGTGAATATTTCTGCAGATCTTAGTAGTGTGTTTCTTTTGGATGTTAGTTTGAAAACTCTGATAAGTCTAAATCTAGTTTTTGATGTATCACCTTATAGTTTATTTTATTCAATTTTTAGTTATCTTTTCCCTTTTCCCAAAACAAAGATCAGCCATAGGTGATATTCCAAATTTAATAGGAACCAACCTAGAATCTGGAGATTCCTTCTTAATCAGAGTCTACCCACAACTCAGGAAGGTTTCCATTGTTACCATGAGATATTAGTATGCCCTAATGTATGAGTTTGGGTGATATTTTTTGGCCTTATTAGTACCAAATTTCATTATCCTTTATATTCATGAAATTCAAAAGTAAAAAATTACCTTCTTCATAAATGACTTCATCCTTTAGGTGTGAAGAGTTCCATAGAGTCATCAGACCTTCAGACACTCCATCTAAACTAGTGGCAACCATATCCATGGTTTTATAGAATTTTATGCACTCTAGTTTTTCCTTCTTCATCTTAGTTTCCTGAATTAACATTATATCTGGTCTATGACTCCATATTATATTATGTATTACATCCTGCTTATGTGGACCATTAAGTCCATGAATATTCCAAGAGATCAGCTTCATTTCTTACTGGATGTGCATGCATCATGGATGGTCTTTTGGGTTCCATCCACTATATTATTCTAGGCTTCTTCTTGCCAAATATGGCTCAATTTTTTTTCCCTGGAGTTTTTGATTTGAGACCCATGACTACTTTGATCTTGCTCCTAGTTCCTGCTAGCGAGACGGGGGAGGGGTGCCTACTATTCTTTTTCTTCTTAACACTGGTTCACCTTCCCACCATCCCTTCTTTGTATTTCATAAAGTGTTCTTTCATTCTTTTGAGCTTCCCTAGGGTGACCAATTTTAGCAATGCTTTCATTTTGAATACCTACTCTGGTTTTTCCTGCTCTGTGCTAGGGTTTGATTCATGTGGAAAATCACCCATTAGATTGTTTTGCATGGGAAAAACACTCCAAACTCCAAGGAAGGTTCAAGGGTCCAGCTCATGTGGGGTGGGGCTTTAGTCAATCCCTTCTCCATTTATCTTCTCTTCCATGACACTATCCACTCATGAGGGTTCCTAGATATTGTTTACTTCCGGAGCATTTTCAGACTCAGCTAAGGGCCTAAACTCCACTCTCTTTGAGAAAATATCATTCTGATTTATGGGGTACACCATTTTATCTTTTTTATTGATGTCTTTTGTTTCCTCTTGTTTCATTTTTTTAGGGATAACCATTGTTGAATCCTTTTTCTTCCAAACTTGGTTGCTATTTTATACATCCCCCGCTTAAAACATCTAGTTTTTTTTCCAAACTTGGGGTTTCTTGTATCTAGTCCTTTTTCTTTCCTACTGTCCTTTGAGCCTTCCTGCATTTTTCCTTTAATAAAACTGGTCACTTTCTGGCCACATGTCCTACTTCTTGCAGTGAGAGCAAGAAAAGGGCACACTTTCATAATCCAATTTTTGTAATCTTTTTCCCAGTTTGGAATGAATCTCTATGACCTATGGTACATCTTTCCCCTCTTTCACCCCTATGCATAATCTGGCATAGGTTAGATTTTTTCTATCCAACGTCACTGGGTCAATCGATAGAAGCTCTCCAAAGGATATGGCTATTCCAGTGAAGATGTCTTCATACCAAAATTCCAGAGGGAATTCTGGAAGACTTACCCAAATAGGGGTTTGGATATAGAATGAATCATTAAGGTACAGGTTTGGAGACCATTTCTACAAGGCCAAAGAGGATTTACCTATTGCCCATGCGCCAACACATAATATCTTGGCATAGTCCTCTAGGCATGAGAACTCAAAAGATAGAAATCCTTGTGCTATAGCCTTTATTTCAACTTGGCACTTTTGGTGCCATTTTTTCTTTGTGAAAGTTCTGACTATGTCAATATTAGGCCTCAACCCAACAAATTTTTGAACAAGAGTAAGAGACATGGTTGTAATATTATGATCAACTAGTTTTTTAGGTAGAGAAATAGCATACTTAACATTTTCCAAATAGGTCCTTTATAATTGGGAATAGAGACTTGCATGTGGGATTTATCCCGGATACAATAGACCAAAGCTGGTGCCAGGCAGAATATTCCTTTTCACAAGAGTGAGCCTCAAAAATTGCATCTAGACTAGGGAGAGAGCTTGTTTTCCCCATCATGCCCACGTCCACTTTACCTGGATCTTTCTGCTTGTCACGTGGGACCACATCCTTGTTTGGTGTGTCTTCATTATCCTAGTATTCTTGAGGGCCACCTTCATGAGCTCCTGCAGTAGAATCTAACAGCTACGAAGGCAATTTGGCACCTACACTCAAATTCAAATTCCCTCCTGCTCCCATTGTTTCAAACAATTAGAATGGGAATCGTATTCTTTTTTGGGATGTAGATCATTGTTAATAGGATCTTTTATATTTTAATTGAATAATTTATTTAGGTATATGTTCCATTTTATGCTTAATACCAAATGTTTCTATAGTAGCTTCATTGTTCAATATGTGTTTCTTTTGCTAAGAAGGTATTCAAGTATATTTGGTGTTCAACCCATAATGGACTATTAGAAAAAAATATAAATGTCAAATAAGAAAGTAATATTTTAAAAACTATTAATTAAAAATGTATTTTAAACAAGTCTAAAAGGTTTAGTAATACCAAAAAATAAATCTATTTACTTTTAGAAACTTTAAAAATTATTTGAATTTTGTGAGAATCCATGTGTAGGACAAGAAAAACTAGATTATATGAGTACAATTATGTATAATAATGTCATTGGAAGGTTAATGTATGCTATGGTTTCTAGTATACCCGGTATTGTAGCCATGTTGTTAGCATTGCAAACTAGTTTTCTACCAATCCTGAACCACATCATTAGCTAACAGTCAAATATATTTAGATATCTTCAAAAAACAACTAAGCACAAAATTACATTCAATGGGAGTAAAGAAGAATCTCTGAAGTGGATAGGTTATTTTGATGCAAACTAGATAAGAGATAATGATAGCAGGATATAAGTGCCAAGATATTGTTTTATTTATAGTCGGTGTGCAGTTTCATGGGCAAGTAAGAAATAATTGACAATTTATTTTTAAATACTGGAAGAAGTGTACATACCACCATGTCAATCAAGATGGAACCAATATGGTTGAGAATATTATTGTAGCACATCTAGATTGCTCAAACCCAACCAACAGTTTTCAATAGTGATAGCCAAAGTTGTCTTGCTTTAACAAAATATTCAAAGTATCATGGGAAACTTACACATATTGGAATAGAATACCACTTTATTTGTAACAAATTAAGAGTTTTGTACAAATGGATTACTATGAAACTGAAATAATAGTGGGAGATGCATTGACAAAGGCACAAAGAAAAAAATTGAGTATTGTAAGGATGAATTGAATATACTACATCCTGACATAGAAATATACGGCTAATTTGGAGTGTTGTGCAGAAATGATAACCATATATTTAGTGATTAGTGTTATATTTAGGGATTTCTATTTAATAAAGGATAACACATGAGACTGGTTGTGTAAATGTTGTTAGATATAGATTAGCTTTAGTGTAGTGAATAAAGCTAGGGCAGTTTGATCAAGTATTTTAGGAGTCTCCTACTCTTGATTTCTATTGAGAAGGGTTTTTTTTCGTGGCGATTATTCTCCAATTGGTGAATATGTTCCGTCGGGAATATAGAAATTGGAAAAAAATTCTTAGTATATTGGTTGACCAGTTCGCCTAGATTTTATAAAAGACATGTATAGTGGTCGGGTACGTAATTTCACTATGGTAGTCGTGTTGTTTGCCCATTTTTCTATTGTATATTTGACTATTATTAGCCATAGATTAAGGAAGGGTGTATTTATCAAGGATCACCATTCTCCAAAGGCCCATTGTCCCAAGTGAAAGTTGTGTTTGTACTAGGACCCAATTCGCCATTCATCATAAATAATCATGTCCCAAATTCTTGCCCTATTCGCCTAGTCAATTACTTGAAATTATGCAGGCTTCACCAAATATTAGTTGTTATCGTATGCAATTGTTGATCCCTTCACCAAAATTTAAAATAAGAATTTTTATATAATGATATATTCAAGAAATTTTGTAGTACAAAAATTCAGTTGATTCTGAGCTCACAATTGCGATTGGTAGGGAACTGGAATGACTATGAGTCTGTAGTATCTTTTTCAAGTAAAATTTTATTGCAACCTTAATTTTTTGGAGATGTCATAGTCAAAGTTAATAGGAAGAGGACTATTGATGGTGGAGATTTCCAAGAGAGGCCAATGAAATGCTAAAATATATATTCATGATTTGGCAGGGGCAGACACAATGGTGTTGGTCAAAGTGAAGAAGGTACATCATCAAAGGAACCTGTACAACTTAAAGGTTCTCAACTTACACAGGAGTCTATTCAACAAATTGGGGGACCTAATAAATCTGGTGACAAAGTTTGGGAACTTGATATGTCTGATGAAGATGACCTTAAAGATGAATTTCAAGTAAATAACCATTATTAGGATGAATCGGTTGACTTCGGTGATGATGGTGGTTCAATTAACAGTAACACTAAAGGGAGAGTAATATCAAAAGAAAAAACTGATCATCAATGGGAGATGTTGAGGAGATTTAAATTTGATTGGGCAGAAAAGTATCCATTCATTGAACCTTGGAACAATCCAATTATTGGTGAGCTGCTAGTAGAATGCACATGTACGATTTGTAGTTGGAAGTATGAAAATGAAAAGCAGTTGCACCTTAAACTAGACACCATAGAGAAACATGTTGGTAAGGTTTGCGAAACCTCAACTGTAGATGGAAAGGAAATAAAAGTGGTAAGATATCAAACAAAGGATCAATGTCAACATAAAAGGAATGTTGAGGAATAATATTTGTTTCATAAATTTAAGACGAAGCCTGGTGAAGTTCATGATTCTATTAATGCTATTTTGTCAAAATCAAGTGAAGTAGAAGAATGCGGAAAATTTGTTGAATTAAGTAATGTTCTCCGTATATTGAGCAGAGGGCGTCCAATGATAGACTATCTAGAAATGAGTGGTTTGTTACACTTTCTAAAAGTTCCTAACTATCCTATTACTCATTGGTCAATAAACAATGGATGGGAATGGGAATGTTGTATCTCCAAGGTTGAAATAGAGGATGTACAAAGAAAAATAAAAGATTCAACCTTTATTGCATTGTCCTTAGATGAAGTTATGGAAATATATAGTACATCGTGGGTATGCATGCATATTTATACTGTATAGAATAATGGCTGCCAACCACATTTACTAACTTTTGCAAAATTGAGGGATAATACGACATTGGAAAATTTATTTCAATTAGTAAAGAGCCATTTAATTGAATAAGAAGCTATGGATAAATTAACAACAGTGAAGAAGTTGATCTGTTTTTGAGTAGACGAAGCTTCAGTAATGCAAGGTCAAACGATTAGTCTTTAGAAAAAGATGTAGGCTTCTTGTTCACCATATGTTATTGGCATTCACTGTATGGCCCACAGGATGAATCTTGGTTTTAGAGTTGTGAAGAATTTTCCTTTAGTAAACAAGGTTGAAGATTTAGTAAGAGAGTTGTACTCATATTTTTGTCTAATTCCCAAACATTTTAGGGAATTTCAGCACTTTGCTGATGGAATTACCAATGGAAACAAGATTCTAAAATATGTTGAAACCATATGGATCTCTTTGGATGGACCAACGCATCACTTTTTTTTTGAATATCAATCTTTGATTGGACTTATGTACACAAATTGTGACAATGCAGAAAATCAGGGATATGGCGACATGCTTTGGAGGTTAAGAAATATAGAGACACTTTTAAATTTAAATCATATATTCTTCCCATGCTAGAAGAAATGACATTCATTATGAAAAAAAACCAGCAAAGAGCCATGTATATTGCAGAATATGCTTATTTGCGTAAAATGTCAAGCCAGGCCCTCGATGATCTCTATTGAAATGACCCAAATTTATACGATGAAAAATTTCATCACTAGCAAAAACTAACAGATTTGGACAGTCCTAATAATTATTGAAAGATCTTTGAAAATTTATATTTATGTGTTTGTGTAAGGGGATTTCAGATACCAATGTACTATAGTGCCGCAAAGAAGCGAGCTACAAGAGTTACAAGGGAAGAGTTTACCAATATCCTCAAGTCTATAGCAGCTAATGCAACGAACATAGCCTATAAATTTTCCTCTAAAATAAGATCTCTATTCCCATATGAACAACTGCTTGAGGCCATGGAAATTGTGTTTCCTCAATTTTGGCACTTAAACTCTAAGGAAGATTATCGTAATAGGATATTGACTTTGATAAAGGAATTTTTCAAATATGTAGAATTCAATGGAGTGACTATCAATAGAATTTTAGATGAGGGTCTTCTTAGACAACAAATTGGCACTTTTGCAAGGATTATGAAGCATCAATATCAATTAATGCATAACCCACATGAAGAGGGATCAAAAACAAGTCTTTGGAAAAAACTAAAACAGCGCACAATGTTGCATGATGAAATTTCAGAGTTCTTAAAGCTTGCTGATCTATGTCAAACCATGATATTGGGTTAGGTGGAGGATGAGAGAGTTTTCAGTGCTCTGGGCTTCCTAGAATCAAAGATAAGAAACAAACTAAACAACAATTTGGAAACATTCTTGAGGGTCTACACATCTAGGTATGATGTCAATACTTTTCCTTATCAAAAAGAAATGGAAATCTAGAAGAAAAGATGCAAAAGAAGAGTGTTGGGAAACACCATTAACCAATCTCTGACTCCGAGTGGGACAACTACAGGTGGTGATGGGAGTGGGATTCATAGAAGTGGAGGTCAGAGTGAAGAAGACACAAACAAAAATGAAGAGAACAATGAAGGAACTGGAATACCATAATTAGATGATGACGACGATGATGCAGAGATGAATTGGCAAATTTAGGAAATTTATGCTAAATTAGAAGTAGTAATCAATAGGTATTTTTTGAACTTATTAACTACTATATCCTATTGTTCAATGTTCATTTTAGAAAAGCAAGAATGTATTATGTTTCATCATTAAAATTTAAGGAGAAAGAGTATTATTACTATAGTTTGTATCGTATCATCAATGATCATTCATATTTGAATTTGAAATTCTTGAAAGAAATTGTGTATTCCAATAGCATATAATAGAGTGAATCAACTAAGAATAACTGAATAAAATTGAATAACTCAATGGACATTAAATTGGAAAACATGAAAATTAGATAGAGAATTTTTTTTTTTGCATTCATTTGCAATACATTACAATTTACAATAGCTCAAAATTCAAAGAAATCTTTGTAGGCCAGTCCAAACATCCTTTGATGACTAAACAATTTGGTTCATAGTATTGTCACACTCCTGCAACTTTGTTAGCCATTCATATTTGGAAGTGTGACTTGAGAACATTGTTGCTTCTAAAACTTTATTCAAAGTTATCACTAGTTTGATGAAATCAATGAATGTATCATAAGATATGTCTTTAGGAAGAAAGTGTAAATCAATATTTATTTTGTCCTGCAACCTTATTTTGTAAGTTTCTCTTCCAATGAAATTGTTTGCATCAAATCCCTTAGGCAAACCAAGACTTTCCAAATTCACTTTCCTTTGTTCCATCTTTATGATCTTCTTCTTATCTTTGTCATCCAATTCCTAAGCTTTCCGTAGCTTCTCACATTTTTGAATGATACTTGATACCTTTATTCAAGTATCAAGGTGGGTACTAATCCCCTTGTTTGATAGATAACTATCACTCTTACTATAGAGTTGTTGCATAATATCTTTTTCTATCTTTTCTTTCTTTAAAACATCCATGTTCTATTCAATGTTCTTATGGAGTGTCAAATAACATACTCTCATACTTTGAAGCATTTCAAACCACTCAAACAAGCTATGAGAAATACCCAATATTTGGCCCCAAATGTGTTCTTTAGTAATCTTCACTAAATTATTACTAGTATTTGTTAAAGTTTGAATTGTATTATTGGCCTTCTTTAGTTCTTCTGCCATTTTTTCACAATTATTTTTCTCTTCCACTACTTTGTGATCCCCATGATTGGCTTTATCCGCCTGTGAGTCCAATTGCTTTTGTTGTTCCCGGTTGGAGGCAACATTACTCTCCACGGTTTTAAATAACTTTTGTGAAGTGACTCTTTCTTCCTCTAATCTTTTACTAATTTATTCCAATTTTCCCCTCAGTGCCTTCAGCTCTACCTACTTCTGTTCCTTTACTTTTGCCTCCGCATGTTCCTGCTCTGTATTTGCTGATCTAGAGGTTGATTTTTTAATCTTTTTCTATAATTCTTTCAAACTGTTCTCTCAATCTTTCCTCTTTGCTTTTTCATTGGCAATGTCTTCCTGTAAATTTTCTATATTTTTCTCGAGCTTACTTTTCTCTCTTTCTAGCTTCAACAGTACACTGTAGACCACTTGGTTTGTAGACTTTTACACATTGATATTGTCCACTTTTTTAACTTTGGAAAATCCCTTTGGAGAGTGCTAACATGAAATTCAGATGGACCTATCTAAATCTCTGGTGGGTTTCCATATTTTTTGTGTGGAATAACAACCATGAACTCCATCATGTCTCTATTTCAGTCATATATTATAAAAACCCCATTGGATGCAGGTTGTTCCTCTACAACTATAGTAAGGGCACCATTCTATATTGTCTTCTTGATTTCCTTATTCTTGGTTGTTGTTTCTACAAATTTATTATATAAATCTTTGAAATGAAAATATAGTGTTGCAGAAGGATTTAAATGTTTGAAAGGTGAACCAGAGCTTGCTATGCCTATTGATCTAACTAATGCTATTTAAGGATTTAAACTTTTAGAGGGTTTTGCTGAACCTGAAACTGCAAAACATTCTTTAGGATCAAGTGTCAATGATCTAGAAACCTTTTGCTTCTTGACAACATATTCTTCTATGGGATTATGTGTAGATTCTACTGGACTCTTTAGAGAGGGAACTTGTTATATAAGTTACCCGGTCCCACTGGCACCAGTGCCACTACCAGACCCAATAGTAGTAGATTCCCCATTCCCACTCGTGGCAATGGATGTTCTTTTGGGTATAGTGGTTCCTGATGAATCTAATGGCTCCACGCCAAATCCAAACCCAAGGCCTGCACCATGATCAGATTCAATTTTTTGTGTGATAATTGGAATCAAGAAACCTTCTCTCGTGGGACCCAAACCACAATCTTTATAACCCATTTTTTCCACAATGATTACCCCTTTGTCATATACTTGTTTCTAGTAGTTGCTGACCCCACTGTAACTCCTTGGAGTAAATACAATTGGTGGATTATCATCCTCACTACCTGGATTGCTGTTGTTGTATGCCATGGTAAGATTATCCAAATTCCACAATTTCCTAAACTCTATATCCTCTGAGTTCATTTTATATCCTTACAATCTTCTACTATTTTCTTTGGTATTTTTATATTTGATGGATGAACAATTTTTTCAAAGAAATTGTAGAACATTCTAGACTGTAAAATGCCCTTGTTTATTGATGTCATAATTTGTGATGACAACTGTTCAACTAAATTTTTTTTCTCAGTAGAAACTTTCTCCATCTCTTTAGTAACATCATCCCAACTATCCTTATTTTTCAACTTCTCTAGCAATGGTTTACTTTCGTGTTGAAATAAGTTTGCAGAGTTCTTAGTAGCAACAAACATTGTTTGAATGACGTTGAGTGGATCATACTTCCAGTACCACTCTAAATCAAATTGAAAAATTTCTAAAAAATGTTTTGCCACTTTGGATGCCTTTCTCTCAAATTTTAACCCTCTAATTGAGAAAGGTAAGGGAATATTCTCTTCTTCGATTGACTAGTCAAGAGTTTATCTGTGCTCTCTACTTGTAGTACATATTCTACTGCAAACATCTTGTCTGTCACATGCATTGGAAGTTTGTGGGGTTGTAGTTCTGATCCGTAAAACCTTAGCCTAGTTACCCTACTGCACAATGTATGTTTAATTTATATAACTCTCCTTTCACCTTCAATAGTAGGATCATAAACATCATGATACTCATCAGTGAAACCAAGGATTTCTACTATTTTTTGCAGTCTATTAAATTTTTCCCATTTTCTTGCCATTTGCCTTGAGTTTTTTCTTTCCCCATTGTTCTTTGGAAGAATGAAAAAAACAAAGAATCATAGATATTTACTAACAAAATCACAGACAATAACTAACTAATTAAGAAAACCTCAATTTAAGAAAACCCCAATTGTACATACAAGAATTAAAATTTCAAAATCAAGTTAGACAAATTTTTGAAATTACAAAATCGGGATGCATCAGGCTAGATATCTTACCCGAAATTAAAATTTGAAATTTGGATAGGTAGAAGTTAGAATGGCTAAGGCTCTCACAAATTACAGTCTCAAAATCTTCGGCGATGGTTGAACTATTCTTTTTAGCTCTGGTGCTATGAGTCGATAGGTTTTTAAAAAGGAAAAGTTAAAAACCTTTCATTAAATGTAACATTTAAACCAAAGTTCCATAATCCTTTTAATGCTTTATCTTCACATGATATAATGGTACATAATATTTTGGACAAATTACACATGTCACCATTTATCTCTCATAATCCAACGACTATTACGATTTTAAAATATTAATAATTTAATACACACTAATTAATATAATCATTAACTATATTCACTTATAATTCATGCATTTGAGAATACCTTATCCATGAAATTTGAACCAGTAACCGTTAAATGATAAAGTTTGGAAACATTTAATTATTACATGAAACAAAAGTGCAACGTAATTTTTTTATATTATATTTGGTAAAATTTCATTACAAATTTATAATTCAATGACGTCCATGGGCTATATCTATTAACAATTCTAATAATCAAAACAAAAAGAAAAGCATTTCAAATTTCTTAAAACATTTTCATTTTTTTTTAAACATGCGTGATTAGAATTTACATCATTTTAAAAACCCTCATAATCTACTACCACTAGAGGGAGATATAGTAGAGACTAGGTAGACTCAGGGACATGGACAGGGACAAGGACAAAGGGAGAAATAGTCAGGGACTATCCAGCTAAGGCTCCCTTCCTTTTGTGTGGAAATTTGAAGAGAGGATAATCTTAGAGAATTCTTCTATCGATTGATAGTCCTCACTTTCCTCTAGATGGTGCCACTTCCGAAGAAAATACCTACCAATCTATGCCCACTTCAGATGATGCATGAGCTTCTCAACATCAAGTTTTAGTAGAAATGGTTTCCTTGGCACATTTACTCCTGGTTGTAGAATCCTAGGGAAATCATTTGCCCAAGGAATTTGAAACCCAATTTCTATAAATAGGAAAACATTCACATTGTTGCCAAGGTACTCTTCTCTGAAAAATTTCCTCAAAAGCATGAGAATATCAAAATTTCCCCCCCAGGTCCAACAAAGATGCTAAGAACTAAGACAAAATTATGGTGTTAACTCTATACCTATTTTCACTCTCCATAAATTCACGTCCTAGCACCATCCTTACAGCCTCCTTGCTGAAGGCTCCCAATTTTGTAGCAACATACACCAGGATTGGGTCTGTGATCAGGCCCAAAAAGGCCTTCTGATCCTCCAAGGCAGTGCATCTTAAATGAATTGGACTGTCCATTGAAAATCAAATTGATATTAGTATTCTAATTTTTGACAAAAATCAAAGAGAACCTAGCACTCGCAGACTATTTTCACAAATCTTCTTTAACAATCATAAATTAACGAGTGTAGATCATCTATTTATAAAACCTAATTGAAATTATTTCTCTACCCTAAAGATCTAATTAATTTGTAACTTAAATGGTAATTGTTCTTCAAAAATCTCCAAATCTTTCATATTTAATGCAACAGTGGGTGAAATTGGAAACAACACTTATGATAAGACATTTGCCATAATTTTTTCTAGCTGTCTAGGGTTCATCCTTCTAGGAGGCATCTTCCAATCCTCTGGTACAACTATCTCTCCAACTGGTGATCTATCATGAGATACTCCTCCAACTACTGATCTATCAGATACACAAGCAACCTCCCTCCAATCGCTATGCCTTCAACACTGAATACCCAATAACAAAAATAAAAAATCCTTCCTAGCCACCTTGTAGGAGTCCTCTGTGATTTCAAGTTAGATCTACACATTTCCTCCTCATGATGAACAGGTCTAGGGCTTCACAAGTTAGGAACTCAGATTTCCCAACACAAGAACCTCCACCTTATTCATTCTTAATCTTTTTCATTATTCAACCTAACTCTGATACAACCTATTTCATTCAAGGATAGAGAAACCTCAAGGAGATCAGTCAAACCTGTGCAGCCGGCATACACAATGGAAGAAAACAAGACAAAGTAGGTAACAACAAGAGATTCAAATTCTTATTATCATTGAAACCCATTTATAACAGATCTTCAACATGTTTCACATGATAGTCATACATGCCAAGCATACAAGCCTTATTACAGTAAAAACCCTTTAAATCCTATCCAAGCTATGCTAAATAATCTTATGGGGTCATCCTACTCCTTAGGAACAATTCCATAACCTTAGAAAGCAATTACAATTATTGGTCGGCCTTGAAAAGATTACATTCTCCAAGCAATGAGTAAATAATTACCCAAATAGGTCAGGACCCAAATCTTAAAGAACAATATCCAATGAAATATTTAAGTGAAGCAATCACATCAAAAAGTTGTCCTCTAATGTAATAATGAGCTGATATGATGAAACCCTGAAAAACCAACTGGAAGATTGGAAATCGATCGTAAAACTCAACCACCAACCACAAAATGAAGAAAATTATAGATATACAAAGAATCTACCATAAATTTCACTAGATGAAATCAAATAATTTGTGATCATAGGATAAGCTCCAAGAATAATCCAAGAACACATTTTCACGACTGCAACCAAAAATAACAAGCACATATCAACCACCATCAAAAACACAAAAAATTGCCCAAGTGGAACAAAATAGAAAAAAAAAAGGAAATATTTTTATTTAATTCAATATTTCCAAGATTCTAAGATGCTCATTCATCACTTATATCCTTGAACCCTAACCCTAATCTTAAGTTAAACATAACTCTAATTCTTCTTGACCCATACTCCTAATTTAACTATAACTCTAACCCTATTTGAAATAAAAGGACTTTATCATATAAAATATTTTTTGGAAAAGACAAGAAATCAAGTGTTAAAATGCATGGGCATTTGTAGGGACATAATTTATTTATTTAGTTAAAAATAATGAATTATGCTAGTTCTCTTTTTAAACTTACAAATGCATTTTAATCATAATATACAACATATTTGATTTAAAAATAAGAAGAATGAGAGAATTATATATTCTAACCCTAACCCTAACAATCTTAGTTATAATTCCAATCCTAAATCTGAAACCCTAATCCTAACCCTGAAGCTATATTATAACCCTAATATAAACCCAAACTCTAACTAGGATATTAACCATGATGTAACACCTTACCCTAAACATAATTCTAACTCGAACCCTAACCCTAATCAAAACCTAACCCTATTCTAACTATAATTCTAATTCTCAACCATAAATATTGATCCTAATATGAAACCTTAATCCTAATCCTAAATCGTAAACCCTAACCCTAAAACAATACTAATCATGATGTAAACCCTAATCCTAACCATAATCAAAATAAGAATTCTAATTTTGAACCTGTAACACCCCAAAATTGGCACCTTATAATCCTAATCAATTTTGGTGCATTCCTTCAATTTTCTCATCATCGAAGTCCTATTGTACCAGGAAAATTCTTTTCCTAATTGACTTTAATTGACTGAGTCTCAAATGCAGAAAACCCAAATTTGCATAAATCTGACATTATATTTAATTCCTCAATTATCAAAGTTTATTAGCTAAAAATCCCTATGATTAATTAATTTAATACTAAAGTCCTAAGTGCTTTTAATTAAATTAATTCCACCCGCTTTAGCTAATGTACATAAAAGGAATTGAATAATTATTTAATTGATTGGATGAATTATCCTCAAAAAGGAATTCCATAATTCCATGTGAAAGGTCACGCATGTGGCAATAATCCATCCTTTTAATTAAATAATTCTTGCATTTTTGTCTCAATTCTTGGAAATGAAGAGGCAATCGTTTATTTTCAAGAAACTCTTCACCCTCTTTCCATGGTTTTCTATAAATTGGACCTCTTTTTCTTCATTTGGGAGGATGATTTTAGAGAGCATCAAATCTATAATGAAATTTGCATTGATTATTTCATGCTTTTGAGCTTAAATTGCATAATTAGCTTAATTTGAATTTGGATTAGTCATGATGTGTTGATTTTATTTGCAATTCATTTACATATCTAACATATAAATGTTTTCTTTCAAGCTCTCTAGTTTAAATGCAATTTGATTTCTAGATTAAGAGCATTTCAAGCTTTCTAGATTAAGAGCACTTGATTTCATAGACTAGTTGCAATTTAAATTCTAGACTAGTTGCAATTCTTTTCATAGATTAATTGCATTCTATTTCATAGATTAATGGAAAATTCATCTTCTCTCATACTTTAGAAATCCTCCATGTTAGCAATAGTCAGGTTGTTGGCTCTCGTTCAGAGAGTAAATTCAGCATCTAGAACTAATTAGGAGGCAGCAAGTCACTTCAATCGAATTTGCAGGATGAACAATTCATGTTTGTCTTTGTGAATTGAACAATTGAGTATGGACTGTGCTAAGTTTGTGCCTAATTTAGAGGTCCCATTCAAGAACATAACATTTTGGTTCCTACCATGGGGCAGAAAGAACGATTCCTGGCCTCATTTTCAAACTTTTTGACAGTGTTTTGGGAACTCTGTTGTACGTCTATACTGCACTGGTACGGAGTATCGCACAAAGTTTTATGTCAAGCCATCTAAAGTTTTTCTCTTTGTAGCACTCTATCGTGTGAATAAATAGATATCTCATGCACCTCGAAGTACTTTCTCACA
This sequence comes from Thuja plicata, assembly GCA_018584345.1. NCBI lineage: Eukaryota > Viridiplantae > Streptophyta > Pinopsida > Cupressales > Cupressaceae > Thuja > Thuja plicata. The sequence goes on from MU224984.1 coordinate 1,757,349, forward strand.
TGTAGAGAAGTACTTGCTCGCGTGAACTTTAGTAGACAGACACTTAATTTCCAGAATTTTTAATTTGCTACTTTTCTTCTGACATCTATTTTCTGCTATGATTTTTGTTTCTGATTTCTGCTACAGCATAATAGTGGTTTGCAAGTTTGCTTGTCAAAGATCAAAAAACTTTCTAACAGTTTGCTTGCAAGATGATTGTCGAAGGCATAATCAAAATGTCATGTTTGTTTACTATTTTTCATTCACATAGTTTAAATACGGCTTTGTTAAAATTTCATAAGTATCCCGATAGCAAAGTAGCGGAATAGGCTCTTCATTACATGAAATTGATGCCCATGGATGAAATCAAAACCCAGATGTTGCTAGCATGACGGATACTTGGGGAAGCAAAGCAAGATAGCGAATCTTTAGCACTTCTACTTGTTAGGGGATTATGCTCTTCTCTCTTTAAGAGAATCAGAAACCCAAAGGCTTGTGGATTTGGTGGAGTGAAAATATCTCGATGATGAATATTCTTGATGTGTTTGGGTGAGGTGAAAAGGTAGATAAGTATGCTCTTCTCTCATTGAGAGAATTAGAAAATCAAACCCTTAAATTTGAACCAAGTTGTGTCACCTTTAGAGGGCCTACCGGAAGTTGAACCTCCGAGAATGACCCAAGTGAGTACACACCTTTCACCGGTGATTCCACCTCACTCTAATAAAGTCTTCTTTGTTGAGTCCAAAGACTCCAAAGCCATGGTAACTTCTTTCTCATGATTTTGACTATCATCATGAGAAAGCCTTGTTTGTCGTAATGAGTGGCGCCGCTCCCAGCCTTGCTTGCAAGGGTGTATGACTTACAAGTGTTGGTGTGGCTATAAGGCCCTAGCTCTATATTATAGGAACTAAAGGTTATTGTGAATGGAATCCTACTAAACACTCTCTTAGTTAGATGCCTATCCGGTTCACCTCCGAAAGGAGACATAATCTATGCGCAGGGAGAGGGAAGAATCTCTCCCCTAGATTCTTGACATAGGTATGAACTGGATGCTTGAAGTGGTATATGACGTTGGCCCTTATTTTAAGGGTAACCTTTGAACATATATACTTAGTCCTTGGAAGCACCAAAAACATGGGTGCTCTTTCGAGGGTGACACTGCTGTGTGAGGTGCACGCATACACATAAGACAGCGGGACACAGATTTTGTCTTCTCAACCAATTTTCTTTTTAGGGATAACTGAGTGTTTGTTATTGAGTCTTAAACTATTTGAATCATCATCAAACAAAGACTCCCATTATTCTACCAAGTTGCTTTGTCCTTGGCAGAACTGTTTACGACTACTGTCTGTGTCACTACTTCTTGATTGAAACTTCGTGTTTGTAAACGAGTGCTTGTCACCTTGAAATAGAGATTTCTGATTTGTATCATCATAAAACTATCCTGAACCTTAAAATTTTGTCAGAGAACAGTTCCTACTGTGTCTCAAAATTTGGTTTTATCTCAAAAACTAAGTCTATTTACCAAAATTTGGTCTTTTCTCGCATGAACTTTTAGAAACCTGGCACTTGCTCGCGCGAGCTGGCATTTTCTTGTGCAAAGTTTAGCACTTTCTAACGCATTGAGGCATTTCCTCACATGAATCTGTAGCCTACATCCAAAACAGTGACCTTTTTCCCATTAACTAGTGAACTTTTTGCCTAATCTACCTTTTGTCTGGGGTCTAATTACTTGTTTCCTCATTGTCTGCAGTCTGAAACTAGTTGTTTCAAGTTGCAAACTAACTAATTCTTACTCAAACCTATCTTGTCTCTTTATCTCCATCCTATCTTTTTTTTGTTTTTTGTACCTTGCAACATGATAGTCATAGCTCGACTGTTCTAGCCATACCTCTGACGATTCATGCTGGGTGCATCTCAAACCTTGGCTATTCTAGCCTATTACCTCTTTTTTTTTGATACCTCTAGAGATAGAGTTCTGAGTCAAATCTTAAGTTTCCTCTCTATCAGCTTTGTCTATGCCTGTTACAACTAGGAGCGGTAATATTTTTCCAACTTCAAGGTCCCCTAAATTTTATAGTATGATAAAACAGACTATGAGAATAGAAGCATTCATGGTTAAAAAGGTGAATTGACCTTAAATAAAGATAACAAACAAAACCCCTCATCTTCCAACAAAGATAAAGGGAAATTTTTCAACAAAAATAGGGATGTTGTGAATGATGGGGTAGTCGATAACGTGACTTCAACTTCTTCAAAACCGGTCTTCAATCTCACCTCTGGTATACAAGTGACCAAAGTTGTTGAAAAGGCTGCAACCAATACTCAATAGCCTTCTAAATTTTCTAGCAACAAACCTTGGGCACTGTGACCCAAGCGTGAATTTACCTCTTTGGGAGAACCGCTTGATGTGGTTTTCAAAATGTTGGTGCAAAATTAGATTCTTGCTCCTTTGGAGAAATATCTATATGATCCACAACCACGACCTCATTGGTGGAATGAGAATGCTTACTGTGACTACCATCAAAACAAAGGTCATAAGACTGCTACATGTCTCCAATTACGTCCCAAAGTCCAAGATTTGATCGATAACAAGGTTATCATTGTGGATAATCATAACAAGAATTCAGATCATCAAGCATTTAAAGATCCCTTTCCTCATCATGAGAAAGGTGAGTCCTCCAAAGTTCAGAATAATAATGCCAAAGTTAATTACATGCATACCACTTACGATAATGTTATCAACATGATTGAGCCAGTGGAAGTGGAATATTGCAATATGTTTACTAGCAAGGGAAGTGGGAATGCTTCTAAATCTAATGGCTCGTTTGTCTTGAGAGGCCCTGGGTCTCAATTATCTGAATCTAAAACATCTCAATATTGTGCGAACGTTGTTACTAGATCTAATGCTAGAATCTCTATCAAGGGTCCTAACCCTCCTGCTGCTATGTCCACGCCCAAACAAACTATGGATAAGACTATTGTTGGCTCTACCAAAAAGACCACGAAGGTGGTCCCTATGCCTCCTACTACTGGTTATAGCATTCTTGACTAGCTTCAAAGTACCAATGCTCAGATAACTATTTTTGAGCTATTGGAGATCTTGCTTGCTCATAGGCAGATTCTAGACAAATCTCTCACCAAAGCTAATGTCCCCAAAGATATCAATCTGGACCAGTTTCAATCCATGGTGGGTCACTTAACCTTTTCTCATTATTTATCCTTCTCTAAAGAAGATGATCACTCAATTAGTCACCTGCACAATGCTCCCCTGCACATAGGAGTCATGATCGACAAACAGCTAGTTCGCCGCGTTCTCATTGACAATGGTGTTGGTCTTAATATTTTCTCTGCTCATTTTCTTGCTCAGCTAGGTTATGGCAAAGACCGCATAGATTCTCATAAAAGAATTACCATAAAATCCTATGATGAAGAAGAGAGAAAATATAAAGGTCTATTTGTGCTCCCCATTCAGGTCAGACCAGTTGAAAGAGACATCATGTGTCAGGTGCTAGACCTTCCTCTTGAGTATAATATCTTGCTAGGAAGATCGTGGGTCCATGAGATGCAAGCAGTTCCTTCTACATACCATTAGTGTATCAAGTTTTCTTTTCAATGTGCAGAGGTGATAGTTCTCGCTAGTATGGGCTCTTCTTGTAATGTTCTCACTCAATCAGCTGATAGTCTTGTTCTAAATAATAGAGAATAAACAAAACTCTATGATGCCAAGCTCAAAGACATGGAACAGACATTGAAAATCATAGACATAGGCATGGGGGGATATCAAATGGAACCCATGCTATCATTAGCAGCTCTACCCCTGTGTCCTCGCTCTTATGGGAGACCTTTTGAGCACAAAAATCTTCCGCTACTACTGAGATAGTTTATGATGGTGCCTTTGTACGGGCTGCTATAGCATTGGAAGATGAAGACGAGGAAAGAGCTATCAAGGCTTGGCTTTGTAAAGGAAAGAACATAGCTAAATAGACTACCCTGGCTTGTGAATTAAATCCCAACAATGAAGGTCTTAAGATTATGAAAGGTTTTGGGTACAAAGGAAGTGGCCCAATAGGAGTGAATGGTAATGGGTTACTTGAACCTATTCAGGCTATAGGTAAAAAGACAAAAGACTCCACTAGTTTAGGTTTCAAAAAAATCCCGTTCCATCTGGGGATGAATAAATTTGTGCTAGAAATAGAACCTTCACCAAAACTTGAAGGTACAGCTGCAGTCGATACCATAGAAGATAGCTCTGATGAGGATTGCTTTCCTTATCCCATTCCTCCAAACCTAGCAGCATTTTTTTAGCCAGATAAATTTGTACCATGCATCAGTATAGTCGATACTAATAGTGATTCTAATAAAATCACTCCACTTGAGACACTAACTTTTGAGGAATGGAAAGACTTACAAGATCCTAACTTCCAAGGTGAACGATACATGCCACTAGAATTTCAAGAGCGGTTGACACAAGAATAGGATAGTGTTGTGAGAACTCAAAAACCTTCATGGTGCAAGCACCCATGTCAGAGTTTGGATATAGACTCTCATGAGTATGAGTTTGATAGTTTGTCAAAAGGATCTTATGAAAAAATTCTCAGTGTAAGTGAGGGGTCTAGTGAAAGGTCTAATGAGTCTGAGTCTATAGGTGTTAACATGTCTTCTAATTTAGTCGTTAGGGATCAAAAATATTCAAACACACCTTTGGATGAGATCAGTTTAGCTCTCAGCTTGCTAGTTAACACTTTCGATGACTATACTGTGAATGCACTTGAACCTGTCACATCTCTTTCCCTCCAACATCCTGAATTAATAGACTGGAATTCCCCTTCTTCATGCAGTGAAGTACTTACATTCTAGAATGATTACACTCTAGTCTATTACCTTCACGCTATTGAACCCGTGACGTCCTCCACTAGTGAAGAAAGTGTTAACATGATTGACGCTGACATCAAGTATCTTAGTCAGAAAATTAAAAGAAGAAAAAATAGGCGCACTGATGGTGAAAACCACATCGTGGCAGTATTAGAGCCAAAAAAAGTAAAAAGAAAAGACGTATCCAAAGGTGAAAACCTCTCTGAGGTGCCTAAGGATGAGATACTTGATGCACTTCTGAGTCACTTCCAGGAATGCTCATTAGTGTTAATTGAGCCAACTCAGCCGATAAATCTAGGAACAGAAGAACATCCACATATCATTCATGTGGCCAAGTCATTATCTACAGAGGAACTTAAGGAATTCATAGACTTCTTTCAGGAGAAAAAGATAAATTTTGCATGGATGCATTCTAACATGTCGGGTGTGGATCCTGATCTCATTATGCATCACTTATCAATAGCTCCATTTGTGAAACCTATCAAACAAAAAATAAGAAAGATGCATCCACATGTGGCTTTATTGATCAAGGCAAAATTGGAAAAAATTCTAAAAGATGGGTTCATCCGGGCAACTGATTATGCAGAGTGGATCTCTAACATCATCCCAATGACTAAACATGACAAATCTATCAAGGTCTACACATACTTTAGAGATTTAAATTTAGCATGTCCCAAAGATGATTTTCCACTTCCCAATATTATCATGATCGTGGACGTGACAATAAGATATGAGATGTATTCGCTAATGGATGGTTTCTCTAGCTATAATCAAATCAAAATTGTGCCAGAGGACCAAGAGAAGACCACTTTTAATTGTGCATGGGGTACATTCTGTTGGAATGTTATGCCCTTTGGTCTGAAAAATGCTAGAGCTACTTATCAAAGAGTTGTTTCTACAATATTTCATGACATGATACATAGGACAATGGAGGACTGCGTGGATGACACACTTGCTAAAAGTATGGATAGAAAAACACATCTCACTGATCTAGGTCCTATACTAGATCGTGTGGAGAAATTTAGGTTGCGTCTTAACCCTAAGAAATGTGCATTTGGGGTTACTTTAGGAAAGTTACTTGGCTATATCATCTCTGCAAAAGGAATTGAGGTGGATTCGGCAAAGGTACAAGCTATAATGGAAATGCCTCCAGCTCATAATATCAAAAAAATCAAAGGTCTCCAAGGTTGGCTCCAATCTATCAGGCATTTCATCTCACAATTAGCTTACAAGTCACAACCATTCACCAAAACTCTGCATAAAGGTGTGACTTATGACTGGAACAAAGAATGTGAACAAGGATTTCAATAGATCAAACAATATCTAGCCAATCCACCTATATTGATGCCTCCTATTCAGGGGAAGCCTTTGATCTTATATATCTCAGCAATAGAAACATCCTTGGGTGCACTATTGGCCCAAGAAGATAAAAATCACGAAGAAAGAGCCATTTACTACATCAGCAGAACATTGGTCTCTTATGAAATGAATTATTCTATAATTGAGAAGGCTTTCCTAGCAGTGGTGTTTGCTTCCCAGAAGTTACGACACTACATGTTGGCTCATACTACAAGGCTAATCACAAAGATTGATCCATTGAAATACTTACTCAGTAAAGCTACCCTCACAGGTAGACTAGCTAAATGGGTCATGCTCCTTAGCGAATTTGATATTGCATATGTTGAGAGGAAAGCTATTAAAGGTCAGGCGATCGCGGAGCAGTTGGCTGAAGCACCCATTATAGATCATCAACCATTAAGGATAGAATTCCCATATGAGTCCATCATGCTTCTCACACATCAAACATGGACAATGTTCTTTGATGGGTCATTCACCCAAAAGGGGTCAGGAGCTAGAATTTTTTTTATCACACCTCAACGGTACTCCTTACCAAAGGCATACAAAATGATGTTTCCTTGTATCAATAACACTGCTGAGTATGAATCTTTGATCAATGGGCTAAAGATTGCTATTGAATGGCGAGTGGATGAACTAAAATTCTTTGGAGACTCACAGCTGGTTATCAATCAAGTGAACGACATCTATCAGACAAAAGATGAAAAGCTAGTGCCCTATAAAAAGATGGTTGATAGCCTTAAGAAATACTTTGCACATGTCACTTTTCAAAAAATTCCCAGGGAAGATAATAAAGCAGCTGATGCTATGGCTACTCTGGCTTCTATGTTACAAATGTCAGAGAATGATTTCAGACACGAGTTCCTAGTGGAGATGTTATGCTACCCTGCCTATGACTCTCCTGACTCTTAGATGGTTTGTTCAGTCATTGGACATGATTCGTCCCGCTACCACCACATCTATTCTTATCTCCATGAACAAATTATTCCTAACACATATACTAGAAATGAAAAACATCACCTAATCTGCAGTGCTTCATGATATGTCATCATAGCAAATGACTTGTATAGAAGGGGTCTAGATGGTACCCTCCTTAGGTGTCTAGAACCTGATGAGCCCAAACACGCGTTAGAAGAGGTACATGAAGGCATTTGTGGTTCTCACTCAAATGGTTTGACACTGGCTCATAAAGTTATTAATTCTGGTTATTATTGGCCTGATATGGAGAAGGAAGCTACACAGTTTGCCAAGTCTTGCAAACAATGTCAACTCCATGGTAATTTGATTCATGCTCCAGCCAAGGAGCTTATTCCCTTCATCACTTTCTGGCCATTTCAACAGTGGGCTTTCGACTTAATGGGTCAGATATATCTGTCTTCTTCGAGAGGACATAAGTACATCATTACTGCTATAGATTATTTTACTAAATGGGTTGAGGTAGTACCTCTCAATGTAGCTAATGGAAAATTTGTAACTATGTTCATACTAAACTACATTATCTGTAGATATGGTGTACCTTCCTCTATAATCACTGACAATGGGGGACAATTCAAGAATAAAGACCTGACAAATTTGTGCACTAAGTTCAAGATTATTCAACATTGGTCATATATTTATCACCCCCATGGTAATGGGCAGGCTGAAGCTTCTAACAAGACAATTCTCAAGATCCTGCACCGTACACTACATAGATCTAGATGAGATTGGCACCTCTAGATTAATCCAGCTTTATGGGCCTATAGCACTAGTATAATAAATCAAACAGGGGCCACACCCTTTGCTCTAGTCTATGGTGCAGATGTAGTACTACCTATTGAGTTTGAGATTCCTACCTTGTGAGTCTCTCTAAAGTGCCTCATTACAGATGATGACATCAGAATATCTCGGCTACAAGAGCTTGAATTGCTAGATGAACGTCAGAACGTGGCATTCGATCATCTCAGAGCATATCAAAAGAGGATATCTAAGAGCTATAACAAGAATGTTAGACCAAGAGAATTCCAAATGGGTGATCTCATCCTATGAGAGAACCCTGAAAATCAACAACAGCAGACTCAAAAAGGGAAATTTGAGCTGAACTGGCTTGGCCCTTATGTTATTACTACAGTATTTGGGTCTGGCCTTATCAACTCTCCACTATAGAAGGTGAACAACTAAAAGAGCCCATCAACGCTCTTCACCTGAAGAAATTCTACAGTTGAGATATCTTTTGCATGCTCATATACATACTTTACTCTCAGAAAATTCTAAAAATTGTAAAATGTCCTAAAAAAATGAAAATCTTAGTGAAAACCTGGCAAACAGGCACTTTGATGTATCTATTATCCTGGTAAAAACCTGGTAAATAGGCGCCTTGATAATACCAAAAAAAATGAAAAAATACAAAAAATAAAAAAAATAAAAAAGAACAAAAAAATTGAAAAAATGAAAATACAAAAAAGAGAAAAAGAGAAAAAATGTGCCATTGATGAAAACCTGGTAAACAGGTGTCATGGTAGAAAAAATAGAATTTCTTCCAAGATGGTAAAAACCTGGTAAATAGGCACCTCTTGTTTCGCAATGCTCTATCTATCGCAACATCTCTTGGCTTTCTCGCAGTTGCTATCCTGCTTTCCTAATTTAGTTTGCTTTCCTGCTTTAGTTTGCTTTCCTACTTTAGGGTGCTCATGCATTTTCTTTCAGTCATCTTCAAGATTTTTCTTGACCTCACATGGATTGAAACTGGTCACACTCAGGGGCATGTTCCTAGTCTACGGGGCATTGTCTTATCTTTTGGAGTCTTTCTCCTCTTGCATCGGTCACCAGTGGATCTCACTGCGTCTGCGTATCGATGCTTCATATTACTTCGTCTCCTCTTGAGACTCTCTTTGCATCAGTCACCATTGGTTCTAACTACATCTGCCTTCTGAAGCCTAGATCTCATTATTGATCTTTATGCTTGAGAATCTCTTGCGACAGTCACCAGTAGTTCTCACTGAGTCTGCCTATTGTCGCTATATTGTTGAGATTTTTCCCTTTGTCTCGTTATCTTTTTGTTTAGCTTTGATCCATTCGTTACTTGGGGGCATGGCTCCCCATTTGGATCATTCTTTGGTTTACACTTGGGTCAGTAATCTTGTCAAAGGACAACTTTCTACTAGCACAAATTGGTGTTTCTCAGCACCTTAATCAAACAGTGTTTCTCAACACTCTCTTTGGACGCATCTATGTTTTTTTAAAAACACTTTGGATATCTTGCAATGTAAACATCTCTCGATAGCAATCAAACACATTGCACTCACGAGTACAATGGTGTTTTTCAAAACATAGGCACATTCATAAGCCTTGAAACATGCTGAGATATGATTGACTCTTTCTTTGTATGTTGTCTGTTCTTATGAATTTCACTAATATTTTCTTCGTCTACTGCTTGTTGGTGTGGTTTCGATGATATGGCAACGTCAAATAAATAGGGCGTATGTGATAAGAGCTTCAGCATTAAGGTGGAAAAGCCTCACATCCCTTGATCTTGTTTATTTGTATGCCAAGGGGAGGTCAGAACTATCTCCTTGACTATTATTGCTTTGTTTGTTTACTTGTGGTTTCTTACTATATCAAGCTAGAAATAATGTTCAGGTCACCTTGGCTTTTGTGCCTTGGTGCTTATGTTCATTTCCTACATTTTATCCGATGAAAGTCATATCCATATTCTTATGGTTGCAGTGGCACTAGTAAGGATTGTATTGACTCCGATGACCCAAAAGCACTCGATGATGATAAAAATGATAGTCCAACAACCAAGTCCTAGGATTGCATTTAGCTTAGGCTTGCATTTTGCATTGTAGGCTTGCATTCAAATTTTAGGCTTGCATCATGGTAGTTTTGGTGCTCTCTTCATTTGTTTTCTCATTCTTCAAGGGTCCTCATCTCTCATCATGGTTTCCTCTTGACTGCACAAGTGTTCGGTCCTCGCTCTCGATCTTCGTTCGTGTTCTTTTGGTTAGTACCTGTTGTATATTTCAAATATCCTACATGAGATGATTAGTACCATTGCATTCATTACATTACATTCATTTCCAAAAAGTGTATTTCCATACATTCATTTGCATTTATATATCCATAAACACGTGCATCCATTATAAGCATAAATCAACTCATACATAGCATTTATCCATCTAGCATCTATCATAGCATTTTCATACATCAATAAAACATGAGCATAAACAATTGTATATTCATCCATGGCATACATTTATAATCCATACATATAAATCATATAAGAAACATCTTATAAAACATACACATCTAAAGCAATATATAAACATGTACAATGATGCCAAAAATCAAGCTCATATATATATATATATATATA
>MU224984.1:1768261-1783074 GCA_018584345.1 Thuja plicata
GAAGCCTGAGAAGCCTCATATATAGTCTCTAGCTATGATCTCTCTAGTGCCTCTCGTAACTCCCAGATCTCTCGGTCTTGCTCAGATATCTGTGTATCCAAAATAATCACCTATGTATGGAGGTCATCACACTCCAACTGAGACTGTAGGGCTCTCTCTCAGACCCTTCGGAGTGCCTCCTACAACTGTGCTACCTGTTCACCTGTTGGTGGATCAGTTGGAATAGCATCAGCCATGATAGTATCATCTACCTTCTCAGTGGTCCTATCCTAACTACCACTAGGCCCAACACCTACATCTGATCCCATCGGTGTAATGACAATATCAGTCTGAGATGTCCGTGATTGTACAACCCTCTCCTGCTATTGTAAGGGAGGTTGTTGTACCTATGGAGGGACCTGCTACTATGGTGGTGGCTGTACCACCTGCTATATCAGTGTAACAAGAGCTATAAATCTAGGGAATGGATGCACTAACATGTGATCTCTATATGCAGGTGTCACACTTGCATTCATCACTACGGCCATATAATTCCACCTGGTTGGTGGTACTCGGGCATCTATCATACTGTGGCCCCTGTCAAGCTATCTCTACCAGCCCTTCTTTGTCTCATTGATGAATCGAGCATATGTGCAATACTCTAGAGACACATCCTGTGGCCTCCTGAACTGGCGCAATACGTGCGTAAGCAAGAAATGCTCAATGATGGTAATGGTACATCCTATCAGAGGATGTGAACAGAACATATATGATATCTCATGATGAGCATCATCCCATACCTGAGTGGCTACCCAAGGATGCCATATGACTGCAGCCATATCATCTATCTGTGATCTCCACTACTTGATCTTACCCAGCATAGGCTGGGTCATCGGTCTTGCATACCTATAAATGTACGGCTCTAAAGGCTGTGGTGTATCATGAAATATCAGCCTACATATGGGAAGGTGCTCCTAGGCCCAGATCTAAAGTATGACGACTCCTTCCGCCATGGTATGGGCACCTCGATACATGATCTCATGCATCTCATGGTACATCTGAGCGAGCATGCACTCACCCTATCTGAAAGTAACTGCAGGAGTGGCCAGCATCTTCTATAACATGCTTCCCCAACCGCACTCTAATCTATGCTGACCACGATTGGGAACTAGGTGACAACTCAGGAACAATGCTAATATAACTGCCAATGGGTAATCTCTATCGTAGCCGCAAATCAACTCATCCCACAAGATGGCCCGACCCATCACCAAATCATCATGGAAAACTACTCTCAAAACTGCTGTACCTACTCTAGGCTATGTGTTGTACTCCACACGAGCTCCATGGAAAGGCACTCTCAAAATCTGGTATACGTCCTAAGGAGTGACCGTCATTTCCCCCTGCAGCAAGTGAAAGGTGTTTGTCTCCAAATGGAAATGCTCAACCAGGGCACCCAGTAATCTGTGATTTACTCAAATATCGAGTGGACCACAAAGGTAAGTCAATACTAGCCCATCAATGTGGGCACCTTCAGCATCTGATAATCTCTGTAACAGCTCACCCATAACAATATGATGTGATTGAAAACTGACATCAAGAAGGTCAACCTGCAAAGCAAGTGACAAAATTGGATCAGTACCTCAACAATGATGATTTTTCAAAGCAAAAGACAACAACTACAGCTATGGACCTATCCTACACACAGTTCTAAGATATTGCAACTGGCTGACTCTGCGAAGTAAGAAAACAACAACTTTTGATTTTTGGTTAGTTTTCCATGCGAGAAAACTCTTTTCCCGTGTGAGCTTTCTGGCTCGGGTGAGATGGGATGTGTTCCCGCGTGAGATTTCTAAAATCTCACGTGACACAAGTGCACTCTTCGCATGAGCGCAGGGGAGGGGCCCATTCAAGGAACCCTTGACCCATGTGAGGAAAGAGATTCCTCGTGTGAAAGGCGACATGGGCCAACACGAGGAAACTATTTCCTCGGGCGAGATTGAATGCCACAAAATTTAAAAGGCCTGAAATATGATAAAATGCTATAAACTGATAATTTTTTTCTGAAATATAAGATCAACTTGCGATTACTTACAAGTGCGTCATACTCTGGTGGTCGGTTGTGTCATCGAGAGTGCTCAAATCAGTGTAAATGCATAGGAATGCTCTCAATATCAGCTAGAGCCCTCGCCATCGCTAAAGTCAAAAGGTGAATAATGATTTGAAAATGACCCCTCTGGGCCTTATATAGCCTTTGACCTAATTTTTCAAAGTTCTCCATTTTCCACAAAAATTGTACCTTTGGCTAAATAGACCGTTTTGAATCCATTTTCATGATCGAAATTAAAATTTGACACTCCTAAGTAGCTTGAAATCACATTTTTAAAATTTTGGGGCTGACGTGATTGGACGCTTGTGCAGTCAATTTTTTGACATTGCTTTCATGTTAGGATTATCTCTTGTTATCATTTTCTCAGCTTTTGCAATCTTTTCATCAAAGTCAACTCTAGTCAAATCTAGTCAACTGTGGTCAAGCCTAGTTAGTAGGACTCCCTGATCGCTCCAAATCGATTCTTCTCTTGATCTATCTCTGGATTTCTCTGGATCTTCAATCTTGCTTCTATCTGTGATTTCTCACTCTCATCATTATGATGTGTCATCTTTCAATTTCGCTCCTGAGGGGGCAAGATGATTGCATCATTAAATCTTTCACATTATTCTTGAATTAGTCTGATCTGAATCAAAAGTCCCCATCTCTAGGGCCATCTTGATGTCTCACATCTTGTCATCTATATTTCTATGTATCTAAGAAATCTAACTCAGATCCTCAAGGATCAAGCTTCGTTCTGGAGATGATTCTTGAAATATCATTGGGTATTGGGGAAATCTAACCCTAATTCGTAAAAGTTATGCTTCATTCCAAAGATGGCTCTCAAAAACTCTTTAGACTATTGTCTAGGCAATCTAACCTAGATCTCAGACGACTAACCTTCGTATTGGGGCAATCTAACCTTGATTTTGGAGATAGTCCTAGATATTCATCAGCTATCAGTGGACATTGGGGCAATCTAACCCTGATTCCAATCTCCTCTCAGATGATTCTGCTTCTCAATCTGATCGATGTCTTGGAAACCTAACCTAGACTTCCAAAATCTTCATCTTCACTTCAGACTATTCTTTGAATCAATGCGATGCTCACACATCAATTCAAAGAGGGGCAAAATGTAACACCCCAAAATTGGCACCTTATAATCCTAATCAATTTTGGTGCATTCCTTCAATTTTCTCATCATCGAAGTCCTATTGTCCTAGGCAAATTCTTTTCCTAATTGACTTTAATTGACTGAGTCTCAAATGCAGAAAACCCAATTTTGCATAAATCTGACATTATATTTAATTCCTAAATTCTCAAACTTTATTAGCTAAAAATCCCTATGATTAATTAATTTAATACTAAAGTGCTAAGTGCTTTTAATTAAATTAATTCCACCCTCTTTAGCTAATATACATAAAAGGAATTGAATAGTTATTTAATTGATTGCATGAATTATCCTCAAAAAGGAATTCCATAATTCCATGTGAAAGGTCACTCATGTGGCAATAATCCATCCTTTTAATTAAATAATTCTTGCATTTTTGTCTCAATTCTTGGAAATGAAGAGGCAATCATTTCTTTTCAAGAAAATCTTCACCCTCTTTCCATGGTTTTCTATAAATTGGACCTCTTTTCTTCATTTGGGAGGATGATTTTAGAGAGAATCAAATCTATAGTGAAATTTGCATTGATTATTTCATGCTTTTGAGCTTAAATTGCATAATTAGATTAATTTCAATTTGGATTAGTAATGATTTTATTTGATTTAATTTCAATTTGATATGTTGATTTTATTTGCAATTCATTTACATATCTAACATATCAATGTTTTCTTTCAATCTCTCTAGTTTAAATGCAATTTGATTTCTAGATTAAGAGCATTTCAAGCTTTCTAGATTAAGAGCACTTGACTTCATACACTAGTTACAATTTCAATTCTAGACTAGTTGCAATTCTTTTCATAGATTAATTGCATTCTATTTCATATATTAATGGAAAATTCATCTTCTCTAATGCTTTAGAAATCCTCCATGTTAGAAATGGTCAGGTTGTTGGCTCTTGTTCTGAGAGTAAATTCAGCATTCACAACTAATTAGGAGGTAACAAGTCGCTTCAATCAAATTTACAGGATGAACAATTCATGTTTGTCTTTGTGAATTAAACGATTGAGTAAGGACTATGCTGAGTTTGTGCCTGATTTAGAGGTCACATTCAAGCACATAACAGAACCCTATAGCTTAACTCTAATAAAAATGCAAACTCTAAGTATAATATTAACCATGATATAAATCCTAACTCTTACACTAATTCTAATCCTAAGCTTAAACATAATATTAGGAATGATGTAAACTCTTACTCTCTCTATAATCCTTATCCTAAAGAAGATCGGAATTAAAACTCTAAACCGAACGCTAACATTGATTCTAACCTTGAGATAACCCTAAAATAAAACATAATCATAATCCTAAATCTCAAACCCTGGTCCTAATACTAAACCCTAACTCTAATAATTATACTAACCATGATGTATACTCTTATCCTTACTATAATCCTAAGTATAATACGCATCCCCAATTCTAAAACTTAAATCTAACCTTAACTTTGTACCCTAACCCTAATAAAAATCCTAAATCTAGTGATAATGTAAACCATGATATGAATTATAATAATCTTAACGATGATCCTAAATCTAACCTCAATAAAACCCTAAATTCTAACCATAATATTAACCATGATGTAAACCTAACCCTAATGATAATCCTTATCCTAAAATCATAAACCATAAACCCTAGTCCTAACCCCAGTTCTAAATTCTAATTCTAACCATAATACTTACCATGATGTAATCCCTGATCCTTACCATATTTTTAATGTTAATCCTAATCCTCATTCTAATCTTAACAAAAACTTGAAACCCTAATCAAAATCCTAACTCTACTCATAATCCTAACCTTAAACCCTAACCTAATCCCCAATCCTAATTTAAAAATCGCAACCCTTTTCATAATGTTATTGTAATATTATTATATATTATAATTCATTTAATATATTCCATGTTGCATCATGGATAGTATATCTTCCATGTTGCACCTCAAAAATTTATTAAAATATGTGCCTCAAGTAGGGTATCTCTTGGTAGATTTGTATATAGTATAAAATATATATGTGCTAGTTTAATTTTTATCACATTTATGTAAGAACGAGGTGCTCCATTTCCTTTTTTCCCATTTTCACATATATCTTTCCCACTTTTTTATCTATGGTTCCCATGCATACATGATTGGAATGTGTGTCATTAAGTGTCCTTTAACGCAATCTACCATTTATTGACATTAATGTTTTGTATTACTCACGGGAAAACACACAACCTTCACCATTTAAAATAGTATGGAGAATACGTTTAATATGAATGTGGAAATAATTGTTCCTGTATACATACATAAATACATACATGTACTTGTTCCTTTATACATACATACATACATACATATAGGCATAGAGAAATATCTACGTGTATGTGTATGTGTATGTGTATGTGTATGTGTATGTGTATGTGTGTTAGCATTTTGACAAATATGTGCAATAAACAGTATTATGATAATGCAAAACTAGAGAAGACATAAATACAAATAACACATATATAATGTGGTACACCCAATATAGGCTACATCCACTAGAGAAGCAACTCTCAATTTATTTTATTATCTAGTGAAAAGAAAATTATAATTTGATCTTTCACATTACATCGTTACAATTAGATAGTTTACCAATGTTTGTTTACAAGGGTTGATTAATAAATTAACCTCAAAATACGTAATGAGTTAACCAAAAAAATTTTTGTGATCAGTCACCACATACTAATAATCTCCCACTTGGAGACTAGTTAGGCTCTACGCCATAGAGTATCCCACTTGGAGACTAATCCTATAGCAACATCATTTCTAATCTAGCTCCCACTAGATTGACATATGTAGAATTGATTGTTTCTCATTTCCATAAGTATTATGCTCAATGACCAATAAAAACTAAGTAGTAAGTCAAATTTTCTTGAATTACTACCTTGGTAAACATATCAGCAAGATTCTTGCTAGTGTGTACCTTCTCTAACTTCAACTATACATCCTATAAAAATGAGTGTATGAAATGATACTGAAGTTAAATGTGTTTGGTCTTAGAGTAAAGAGTTGAGTTCCTTACAAGATGAATTGTAGTCTAAAGATCATAGTACAACCTTTTATTCTCTTACATATCTTTCCTAATTCTTCCCTAAACTTTTGAAACAAAATCATTTCCTTACTAGCCTCTATAGCAACAACATATTATTTCTTTGTTGTTGAAAGTGCTACAACCTTTTGTAATCTAGAAATCTAGCTAAACATTGGGCCACCTATAGTAAAAACATACCATACACTGCTCCTCCTTCTATCAATATCTCATTCTAAATATGAATCAATATAACCTTGTAAAGTGGAATGAGAGCCTCCAAAACATAAAGATTGAGTTATTGTACCTCACAAGTACCTGAGAATCTACTATATTGCATTCTAATGCTCTTTCCCAGGATTATTCATGCACCTTCTCACAACTCCCACTACATGTGCAATATCTTTCCTTGTACACAATGTGACATATATCAAGATGCCAATAGCTTAAGAGTATATAACCTTAGCCATATAATCCATCTCCTCCCGTTTCTTGGGGCTCATCTCCTTGGTCAATTTAAAATGACTAGGAAAAGATGTACTAACCAATTTTGCATCTTTCATCTGAAATTTGTTCAACATCTTCTCTATGTAATCACGAAAATGTCAATGTGTTATTTTTCATGTCCCTGGTTATCCTCATACCAAGGATTTGTTTTGTTTTACCTAAATCATTCATAGGAAATGGCTGCATTAATTTCTATTTAAGATCATTTATATGCTATGTATATTAGACCCAACATCAAGCATGTCATTAACATATAATAACAAGATAATATAGCTACCATTATCCAAATGCTTAAAATAAACACAATGATTAGAATGTTATATGTTGTAACATTGGTTAGACATAAACTTATCAAATTACAAATACCATTGTCAAGGTGCTTGTTTTAACCCATACAAGGTCTTCTTTAACCTACACACCAAGTCCTCCTTATCTTTTACCTCATAAAGTGACCAAATATTGGAGTTTTTACATTTTATAGAAATCTTAATCTAGAAGAGCTGATCGATTGGTTTAATGATATGGAAGAGTAATTTGAGTTGGAAGAAATAGAAGATCCTACAAGGGTCAGGTTCACAAAGGCCATGTTTAAAGGTCATGTAGAAATTTGGTGGAAAGAGGATCAGTTGGACAAAAATAAAAGAGGGAATGAGAATATAAAAAGGTTGGATTGGATGGTGGATAAACTGAAGAGTTAATTCATTCCTATTAACTATGAGCTTCAATTTCTGAATAAAATAAAATATTTGACAATAGGAACAAAAATTTTTCAAGAGTATGCATACGAGTTCTATCAAGTTCTTATAAGAATGGGTCATTCTAAAGTTATCAACAAGAAGGTTACCCATTACATAAATGGGTTGAGGTTGACTATTCAAGAAGAGTTGATAATGATAAGAATGTCTACCATTGAAGATTCATATCAATTTTCTTTGAAGGTAGAAGAAAAACTAAACAAGAAGTTTTAGAGCAGACAAACAGGAAGAGGTCATGGTGGAAAGACTAGTGGACAGTCTTAAGCAGGCTGAAATGAAGATCAGAAGACAAATGGAGACTCTAGTAGAAGTCATAATCAAAGGGGAAATAATTTATAACATTCCTATGATAAAAATAATGGAGATTAGAGATGAAAGAGAATAGGAAAAGGAATAGGAAGAGGAGGGTTTCGTGGGACATATTTCCATTGCAAAGAAGGACATAGAGCTTATGAGTGTCCCTAAAATTAAGGGAGGAAAAATAGGAGACCAAAGAGAAATACACGAGGTTCACATGTAGATGAGGATGGAGTGTCATCACATTCTAGATATGTTGAAAGAGGAAAGTTCCTTGTTACAAGAAGAGGCTTGCTACAGGATGAGAAGGAACCTGAAGAAAGGAAGAATTTGTTTCGCACAAGATGTAAGTGTCATGGTAAGGTACGCAATGTCATTATTGATTATGGTAGTACTATTAACCTTGTTTCAAAGGATATGGTTAATAAAATGAAGGTAGAGAGAAGGAAGCACCTAAATCTCTATTGGATTTATTGGTCGCGAAATGATCACAAGACTTTAGTTAATGAGCAATGTTTGGTAAAGTTCAAAATTAAAAAAACTATCATAACAAGGTATTGTGTAATATTATGTAAATGAATGTTTTTCATCTATTTTTAGCGAGACCATGTAGATTTTATCATTGTCTGGTACATTATGGGTATGTAAATACCTATCCTTTGAAAAAGGATGGAGTATGACACAAGTTGAAGCCATTAAGAAAAATGAAAGAAAATGTATGTAGTAATGCAAAAATATGTTTTATTCATGGAGGGAATTTTCTAGAAGGTATGAAGCATGAACATATGTATTTTTCTTTAATTCAAAAACTTGATAGGGAGAAAGTAGAATATGTACTTGTAGAAGTTGAATTTTTTTGGATGAATTTCATAATATTGTATCTGATAATGTACATGATGGGTTGTCACCAATAAGGAATATTAGTCATCAAATAGACTTGATTCTTGGAGCTAGTTTTCTAAATAAGGAAGCCCATAGAATTACTCCAGTAGAGAGTGAAGAGTTGAATAGACAAGAGCAATATTTTTTGTAGAATGGGATGATTCGAGAGAGTTTGAGTCGATGTGATATACTAGTACTACTAGCACCATAGAAAAATGGAGAATGGAGGATGTGTATAGATTCTTGAGATATCAATAAGATCACTATCAAGTATAGGTTTCCCTTGCCAAGGATGGATGACATTGTAGATTGTTTGAGTGGAGTTGAGTACTTTACAAAGGTAGATCTAAAGAGTGGATATCAAAAAATCTAGATTAGAGAAGGAGATTAATGTAAAAAATCCTTCAAGAAAAAGGAGGGCTTGTATAAGTGGTTAGTCATGCCCTTTCGGATAGCCAATGCACCAAGAAAATTCATGCAACTAATGAATGAGGTAGTGAAAGAATTTTTGAGTAAGTTTGTTATTGTTTACTTGGATGATATTTTGATCTTCAGTAAGATATTGGAAGAGAATATAACGCATATTCATAGGGTCTTTGACAAGTTAAGGGAAGAAACATTATTGATTAACTCAAAGTAGTACAATTTTGTGAAGAAGGACCTAGTGTACCTAAGATTTGTTGTTGCAGTAGATGGTCTTAAAATGGACCTAGAGAAAGTGAAGGATATCCTTGAACGACCTACTCCAAAGAGTGCTACTAAGGTAATATATTTTCATAGTTTGGATATCTTTAATAGAAATTTTATCAAAAATTTCAGTAGTATCTATGGACCCTTAACTGAAACTATGAGGGGAGATAGCAAAGAGTTTAAGTGGACTGCAAGAGTAGCAAAGAGTTTTGATTTGTAGAAGAGAAAAGTTACACAACATATTATTTTGGAACTTCCAGATTTAAATAAGGTATTTCAAGTATACTTTCATGCTAGTGACAATGTCATTGGAGCTATTTTTAGTCGGGAAGGTAAACCCACTGCTTATTTTAGTGAGAAGTTGAATGATACCAAAAGAAAATATTTTGTTTATGATTAGGAGTTTTATGCTATAGTTCAGAAATTTAGGAAGCACGTAGACATTATATTTTCCCTAAATAATTTGTCTTATTTACTGATCACCAAGATTTATGGTATTTGAATAGCTAAGGAAAGTTGTATCAAAGGCATTTAAAATGGGTTGAACTTTTGTAGAGTTACACTTTTGTTTTGAATCATAGGAGTGGAAAGTCTAATAGGGTTGTCGATGCCATGAGAAAGAGTCATAATTTTCTGACAGAGATATAGTTTGATGTTGTTGTGTTCAAGCAACTCATGAGATTGTATCATGAGGATCCAAATTTTGGCGAGTCCTGGACAGATTTCACAAAACCTTTTACTCTGGACAAGACCATATGGTTATATTTTATGATCTGAGATGGTATGTTATTTAGAGGTATCTAATTATACATTCCAAAGAGTTCCATGAGAAGAACCTAATGAAATAAAAGCATAATGGTGGATTGACTAGACACTTTGGTCAAGGTAACACCATTGCTCTGGTTAGTGAGCATTATTATTGGCCATAATTGCACAAGATGCTAAGAAGTTAATGTAGAATTATAGAATATGGAAGATGAAAAAAGGAACCCAGTAAAATATAGGGCTATATAATCCATTACCTATACCACAGAGACCATGGAAGGATATTAGTACGAAATATATTCTTGGTTTACCAAGTAATTAGAGAGGGTCTGATTCTATTTTTGTGGTGGTAGATAGGTTCTTGAAGATGGAACATTTCATTTCTTGCTGAAAGAATAATAATTTTGTTCATGTGGCAAAATTATTTTTTAGAGAATTGGTGAGGCCATATGGTCTACCAAAGAGCATAGTTTGAGATCAGTATACTAAGTTTGTTGGGTGCTTTCAGAGGATATTATGGAAAAAGATAAAGACATATGAAGTTTATTTCAGCGCACCATCCATAGACTAATGTGTAGAAAAAGGTGCCAAATATAAGTCTGAGAAATATGTTGAGGTTCTTAGTAGGAGATAAACCTAACGGGTCAGATTTCATTTTACCACAGGTAGAATTTGTATACAATAAGTCATTCAATAGGAGCATCGATAAATCACCATTCCACATTGTATACAGAAATAGTCCTAGAAGTGCATCACAATTAAGTAAGTTAGATAAAAAAAATAAATATTAGTGTGAAGACTTTGCAAAATACCTAAAGAATGTGCAGAAAGATGTGAAAAATTATTTTAATAAAATGAATATAAATTAAAAGGCTAAGGAAGATCAAAAAATGATACATAAGGAATTTCAAATTGGAGATGAAGTTATGGTTCATTTGAGAAAGGAGAGATTTCAACTTGGAACATACAACAAGTTGAAGATGAAGAAACTTAGACCATGAGAAATATTGAAGAAGCATGATTCGATAAATGTTTATGAAGTAGATTTTCCTAATGAACTCAATATTTCAAATTTGATAGAGTATCATGAAGGTAGTACAAAAGATGAAATAGGAGAAGTACAATGGAATATTCCAGAACTTATTTCAAATATAAAAGAAATAGAGGATCTATCCTTGATAGTCATGTGGGTAGAAGCACAAGAAACATGAAATATGAAGTGTACTTAGTCAAATGGAAGGGATGATCTATTGAAGATTCATCATGGTTATCAAAGAAAAGGGTTCACCACCTTGGTTTTTCTCTAAACACCTAAGATGTGAAAATGTCACTTCTCATGTATTACCTCAGGTGTTTGATATAGGAGTATGCAGGGTGTAAGAGCAATCTTACATCACCCAAAAAAGATTGTCTAGTTTTTAATAGAGGCGCTATCTTTGGAAATGGTTACTATTTATGTAGGTTTTTCATTTGAGCACGGATTATTCCAATTGCTTTCTTGGAGGTTCGATTTTTATATTAGCCTACTGGTAAATTTTTATGGTAAGATTAAGTCCAATTTTGAAGATATTGAATTTTCCATTTTCCGAGGGTTTTACAAAAAATTTAAACTCAGCTTTCAAGGATTTGGATGCTCTGAAAGGGGGTCAAACTTTGATCGTTCAGAGCTTCACTAGCCAAATGTGTAGAGAGCTTTGATAAGTTTCGTAAATGTTGTTATAATAGTCAATCGACTTGATGGTTCACAGGTTATGGATTTCATAAGTTTAGCCATTAGGACTCAAGTATCAACACAAACAAAAGAGAGAAAATCACTTGAGGGGAGAAGTTGAACCACTAGGCACCAAATTGAGAAAATTTCACTTTCTAGAATATTCTATGGCAGTTAGTTGTGCTACTTATATAGGGATGAAGGGGGATCTTAGGGTTCAATTCCAGAAGCATAGATTGTGGCTTTGTCTTGTAGATTATTTTAATGAAAATGCCAATGTGGTTGTAGCATGTTATATTTCTAAATATTGTAATGTCATTTCATTGAAGATAATAGATAGCAAGTGTTTGGTTCTTGTCATTGTTTTGTTCTTGCAATTTCTATTTATTTGGACCTGTTGTGTTGTGTGTGTTTTGTTGAATATGGGGAGAAAGCTTCATCACCTTGTCTGGTCAGCCCTCATCTAGATTTAAAGAAGGGACATCCTCAATGATGGAGACTGAGCAATGTTGGCATAAATGGTATTTTACCAATTAACTCTTTGCTAAAATTTTCTTAGGTACACTCATTTAATAAGGTGGATGGATATTATTAAGTCTTATTTATACTCTAAGTCATCGTAAAAGATATTGTTGAGTTCTATCATAACTCCAGTTATTCTAAGTTGAAACACTTGTCTCTACCTTTTCATTCTTCTTAAATACTCTTGCCTATTTAAGCAGAGCCTTTTGTACCTTTGTATTCTTCTCATTACAATACAATTTATGTGTTGTTTATGTCTCTTCTAGAGGATATATATAGAATGGCTCGTGGGTATAGAAAGAAATATCTTAACATGGTATTAAGCCCAAATTGGTTAGGCTTGAACCTATTCATTGATGGAGTTGGCATATGGTGCTTGGCAGCAGGGATTAGTCCCGCATGCACTTTATCCTCTAAGTAGGCCGACAATAGAAATTAATTTTGTTGGCTTTTGAATTCATAATATGTACTAGTTGTGCTAATTAATCTTTGTACTGGCCGGTGGCCTACAATGCTTTGGCCATATTTTTTTCTCTTACCACTATTTTAACCTATGGATCTATTCAGTATGATATGGGATGGAGTCATCCCATAGAACCTTACGTTAGCATATATTTCTAGGAACTCTTCCTAAGGTAGGATCTGTTTCTCCCTTGCCACTTCAGTCAGTTGGCACACGTGTTAGCACAATTAATATCTAGAGGCCCACATTAGATTTTTCTGATGCTGCAAATCATCTTCTTCATGGAAGTGGTCTTTTAATTTTTATGACAGTCTAGGTGGCATTTGTAATGGCTGTAGCAATATTTAACACTGGTTGGAAAACATTCTAGGTGTGATTGAGGGCACATTTCACATCAATCTACCGGTTGCTTGCATGGTGTAGGCTTTTGAGTGGTTGCCTGACCTAGCTAATTTGTTTTTGTACCTCACCTAGGAATATCCTTTCATCATTATCATGAAGAATCACGCTCGCCCTATCATTAAGCCCAGGAACATAATTTGAAAACCCTTTCTTTTCTCTCATGATCATTAATGGTCATATTTTACTATGATCTCCATCGCGCCTTCCCTCTGCAGCAAATGCATCTCTAATTAGCCGATAGGCTTTCATTGGAGAGAAACCTCTGACCGTAAAATTGTCTCACGCACAAAACAGGTGACGGAATTAATTAAATCTCTCCCGCCGGTCATTTTCCCGTGCTTTTTCCCGCGACAAATTTCATCTGCCATTCAAACAGTTCACCCAACCCGGCATTCCCCGCGGGTGTTTGCCACACTGTCAAACATGGCAGTCATATTGCCGACTGAGGGCTGAGCTTCCTATTGAGAAAATATGGCCTTGTAGCAGATAATGTTTTGGATGCCCTGCTGATAAATGCGTCAGGGAAGGTGATGGATAAGAAAACCATGGGAGAGGATATTTTCTAGACTCTGAGAACCGGTGGCGGCGGAAGCTGGGGTGTTGTATATGCGTGGAAACAGCTAGTGAGCGTGCCCATCATTTTGACGGCTTTCACTGTGTTAAAATTATTATTATAATTTTTGTGGTTGATAAAATTTTAAAATCCTTCACAATAAGATCAATCATGCCACAATTATTACGATAAAGATTGGCTGCAAACAGAATTTAAATTTATTTATTTTAAATCAAAGTTCCTGCGATGGAAGCAGGTGCCCTAAAATATAGAGGACAACGAGAAGAAAAGCAAAACAAACATTTACGTAAGTTTTCAATGAATATGGTGATAATTCACTTTCAATATTTCAGTTGATTATGATATTATGCAATCTCATGTACAACTATAATTCTATTTATGTTTATTAAATTTAAAACAGTAAATTATTTTCCATTAATTTGGTAGTGGCATATAACAAAGCAGCCTATTGTTTAAAATGCAGCCTATTGTTCGAACAATATAGTAATTTTAGAATAATAAATGTGATATTTTCATAATGTATCTATTTTATATTAATAATCTTATTTGATCTAGATATTTTAAAAATAAAAAATGAGATACTAATAAATATTAATATGATTTTAAAAAAAATTATAAAGTATTTTAAAAGAAATATTTTACAGTAAATAAATTAATAAATATTAGTAAGTTTTGAAGTTGATTTTTAAATTTGTATACTAGAAACAATTTCTTACAAATTAAAAAATCTTCTTTATAAACAAAATATAATAAAAAATAGAGACTCATATTTTTAAGACTTTATTTGTTTTGAAACTAGAAAGTTTGATTTATTAGTAATTAATTTAAAATGAAATATTTAAAGAAAGTAAATTATTGAATAAATAATATAGTAGAAAAGATGTTGCTTTAAGAAAAATATTATAAAAATAAAATATAAATTCTTTTTTGAGGATTCATTATAGAAAGATTTGTTTAAAATTAGAAAAGAA
>MU224984.1:1783174-1802904 GCA_018584345.1 Thuja plicata
TATAAGTTAATTATCATATAGTATCTATAATATTTAATAATATAAATTACTATTATAGAATTATATATTTATATAAGAATATTAAACATTTAAAATTTTCCTATCGGCTTTACCCTTGCATCTATTTTGATGCAAGTACTAGTAATAACACTAGGTTTTAGGAGTTCAAATCGAAGAGTTATTTTTTAATAAGAGGACTGAGGATACAAATTAAATCCATGGTAGCAAGAAAGGTCCTCACATAGCATGACTTGAAGAAACTAGCGGCTGACAAGACAATGTGGAATATGTGGAAAGTGGCATATTGTTGGGTCCTGACATGAGATCTATTGCCACCTTCGTGGTCGCTAAAATAGGTGAGTTAATGAAATCTGGCACACTCAGGAACATAGTTGTCTATGGGGGCAGGCGGCATGAATAACCATCATTAGACCTGATCACTCCAACTCCATCATTGTCAATCTTGTCAAATCCTTGCCTTCATTACTTGTGTTCAGTATCATTTGTGGCAGTGACTTTTTTTTTTGGTAATTTGCTGAGCTAATGGTAACATGGTGACCAAATATTTTCTCCTAGGTACTCAAGAGGGGTGGGTTATTTTACCCCCTTTTAGCCCTAATAGGCGATATTTCCATAATTTGGACATTCGAAGTCCATTTTTGGCAACTACACATCGTTGCAAAGGTGGTTCCATGTACTATTTATTAGTTCAAGGTTTTTAGGTTTTTTTTTTTTTTTAATGAATAATGCAAGAATATATTTATGTATTTTTGTTGTAGACATATTTGATAGAGTGTACATCCATGTCTTTTCAGGATTTCGCACTAAGATATGTCATTTTATTTGTACTCGCACTGAATTATAAAGTCCCATGGGGGGTTGTATAGAGACTTTGTTTACCAATCATAGCTTTGTCAAAGTGAGAGTTCCTCCATGACAAAAGAATAATCTATGATATTCTTGCCTCATGCAAGTGTGTGGTTTGACACACACCTTTTTCTTATTTGTAGATACACTTTTGGTCCCTTATGCATAGCATTGTGACACATCATTTCATTAGATCTTTCACGCCTCACCCAAGTGAGTATTATGGGGGGTATCATACTCTTCATTCTAATGCTTCCTTGGTTTTGCTTGAAGTGCATTGGGACACTCTTGCATTCCTTTTTGTGGGGGCACCTTGGTTTTACTTGAAGTGTGTTGAAACATTCTTACATTATTTGAAGACTATTGCACCTATATTTTGAACATGGTTGAGAAGTGATCATGGTATCACTCAAAGAATATCATTAGTTGTGTAGTGAAGGTCAATCATGCAGATTCATGTGTCATCTATATCTTCGATCGACATATGTTATTGCCATTATTTTCATCTGATAATTGTTTGAGAAATGTGAAGATGAACACACATACAGATTTTTGTCTTCGAGATCATCATCCTTTCAAAGGAGATTATTAGATATAGCACCGAACCAATCATCAACAATAGTCTACAAATTCTTTATGCTTCAGAGATTTTTATGTTCATGATTTTAGGAAATATTTTTGAAGGCTTCTTAAATCTTCACATTCTCTCTTTTTAGAGGAGTTTTCTCCCTTTTATATAGTTACGAGATTTTGCATTGCAGTTGTAGATGTGTACCTAACATGCATTTGTTGTTAGGACCCATAAAACATATGTACTGCATTGTTGTACACCCTAAGTTTCACTTAAGGAGGGGTGTTAGAGTAAATGGTGTTTTACCAATTTAAACTTTACTTAGGTACACTCATTTAATGAGATGGATATTATTGAGTCCTATTTGGACTCTAACTCATTCTAAACGATATTGTTGAACTCTACTCATCTCATTACAATACAATTCATGTGTAGTTTATCTCTCTTCTGGAGGATGTCTATAGACTGGCTCGTGGGTATAGGATGAAATATCCTAACAAATAGATTGACCAAGTTAAAGCCCACAAATTATCAGAGATGCAATCATAAATTTTCTTGCATGAAATCCTATTCTAGGATTTGGACATGTAAGAATTTAGCTATTTTGATCATAATATTGTATTCTCATAGATATTTTTAGTAGTTTTAGATGCCTGTAGCAATGGTTTAGCTTCTCATATTGTGGTTTAATTGATCATACTTTCAGATCTATTAGTTTTAGATGTTATTATAGCTTAGGTGTTCTATTTTTTTCTTTAGCTAACGATTTTGGTCCTCATGGATATGTTCTATTTTGGTGTCATTCTGGCTCCTTTATTTATCAATAACAAGGAAATTAAAAAGAAATTTTTTTCCAACAATAACATTATAATATACACACAAATTTTTTTCAAAAAAGTTTCATTAACAGTCAAGATAATAGATAAAATTTACTTTTACTAGATAGGGTTGAGTTAAAATTTTGACACTTGAAACATGTTTATTTTTTGGCGAGATATTTGAACTTCATTGTGAAAACACATAACAAATAATATTTATTGCTAAAAAAGAATTCAATGTAGAAATGGTTTAATATGTAAATATAAAAGGTATAGAATAATGTTTTCAAAGACATACTTAAATCCTGAAAGAGGAAATATTTTGACTCTTAATTTTTTCACTATTATGAGAGTTTTTTTTTTGTCCATTTTACTGTTTTAAGCTTTCCCATAAGCCCATTTTAGTAACTATTCTTGGGGGTTTTGGTTGATGAAAAGATTTTTATAAATAAAAAATCTTGTTCATAAAATTGAGAAACCAGATTTTTATGACTTAATATTTTTTAATGAAGTATTTTTAATTTTTAATTTTATTTATTTTTATTAATTTTCTTTGTAATTCTTGATTATTGTATTTCAAGAAGCAATAATAAGTTATGAGTGTTACGACATTATCATTAAAATAAAAAATAAGATTTTTAATTAAAAAAAGATGTTATTAGATTTAATTAGCTTGCTCTATTTTTTAAATTAGTATGTTATTTTCGTTACTTTAGGCCTCTTTAAGATATCTCTCACCATATACCTATATTCTTCAAATATTAATATACCACCATTTTTCTATAGCTTGTTAATGCATGCGCAATCCCCATGCCCAATCCAAAGTAAACAATGAATATATGGCTTTGCTAGGGTTTCATGCGTATGACTCTCTGTCTGTGCTTTCCTTTTGAGTTTACCACCTATCATACCGCATTCATTGCGGGAATTTTCTTTAAGGTTAGTTTATAATGGCTTCGGCCAACTTTGGCCCAACAGTTGCAGTTGGTGCTCAAGTTGCTTCTTCAGAAAGTCATGGTGCCCCCTCTGAACAAGCAACCATGGAAGTTTTTCCCAAAGGTCTTCCAGGAGGTAAACCTAATATTGTTCTTAATATACAATAATTTGATGCTTCTTGTGATTGCTTACAAAAACATAACTTGATAGGGTATTTTTTGGGCCGTACTCCTCCTGAAACCATTCTGAAAGATTGTGTTAACAAGAGCTGGACCCCTGATGGGGTCCACCTTGAGGGTGTCCATAACCTTACTAAAGGTTTTTTCCTATTTTGTTTTGCCAACCCTTCTCAAGCGGATGCGATTTTTAACCGTGGCCCTTGGACGATTAGGTCTTCCTTGCTTGTGTTCCAGAGGTGGTCCCGAGATTTCACAGTCTCGGACGACAAGAAACTTAGGGTTCCTATTTGGGTTGAGATCCCCGTCCTCCCTCTGCCATGTTGGCCATTTATTGAGTCTATTGCCAAAACCCTAGGCAAAGTTATCATCATGGAGCATGATAAGTTTTTCAATGCTCGTCTGTAGAAGCGTATTTGTATTGAGGTTGACCTTTCCAAGGACCTCAAAGACTCTGTTGAGATACAGGTCAACTCCCACACCTTCGCTCAAAATTTGATTTATTTGAACCTACTGAACACTTGTTATAGGTGTCAATTGACGGAACATAAGATCAAGGATTGCCATTTGGCTATTCCTCGGGTCAAGCCGTAGCCAAAAGAATTGCCTGTAAAAACTGTAGAGGTTGGAAAGAAGGAAGAATGGACCATGGTGGTGCGAAAAGGAAAGACCTCTTCAGCTCCCAAGCTAGCATCTACCACTTCCACTTCTGCCCCTTCGCTGGCTCCTCCGGCCAACGAGAAGCTACCAGTCACCGAAGCACTGCCGGTCATTCCTCTAGTTTCAAACCCTGCTCCTTAGGGGAAATCAATAGGTCTGTGGTCTACCAACCCTAGGGTGGTGCGCACTCCGCATGTTATGTCCTTAGTTGTTTCTTCGCATCCATTGTGTCGGTCTCACAACCTTGATGGTCATGCGAAAGACCAGAGGAAAAGCGGAGGTATGTCTCCTCTGGAGATTTGACCTTGACTTTGGCTCCATGTTCTTGCACAATAGTTACTCCTCTCTTGAGGAAGAGGAAGATATGCAAGAGTTTTTATGAATTTTTTATCCTGGAATGTGCGAGGTCTGACTGACCTCTCTCAAAAGTACTATGTTCTGGATACTCATTGTAGACTTCGCAGTCTTGATGTTTTTTGTTTACAGGAAGTTAAAATTTCTGGTTTTTTTCTTACTTCTACCTGTCGTGTCATTTGGCCGGATGACATTGTTTTTTCTTCTCATCATGAAGCTAGTAAGGTTGGTGTCATTACTTTTCTGTCATCTCCCCTTCAATCTTCTATTATTGCACATGGTTCTGACCCTATGCAACATGTCACTTGGATTTTGTTGTCCTTCAACAATCATTCCTTTGGCATAATTAATGTTTATGCTCCCAATGATGCTGTGGAAAGATCTCAACTTTGGTGTTGGTTGGTAGATAATCTGCCTCCTGCAACTTGGGTGATGTGTGTGGACTTTAATATGGTTGAGTTGGCCTCTAATAAGGAAGGGATTTTGCCTTTTCACTGGATAGCTGGTGAATGGGAAGCATGGTACTATATGGGCAATAAATTGTGCCTTTTTGATCCCAATGCTAACCGTCATTGGTAGAATGGGGTCTAGCACACTTGGTGTAATTTTAGAGCTAGTTCTAACCACATATTTAAGAGGCTTGATTGTGCCATGATTACTGCTCTATCCCTTTTCTCTTTTTCTGAGGATTGGGAGTTACCTGTCATTCGTTTGACAAATGTGACCTTGTCTGATCATTACCCCATCTTTTTTGGCATCACGTGATAGTGTTATGCTAGATGGGCTGTTAGAACGCAATTTTTTCTTAACACGTCGGTGCTGAGTCATGCTTCCACCGTCGCTCACATCCTTCGTGTCTGGAACTTAGAGCCTCATCCCCACACACACTCTAGGTGGATCCCATGGTGGAATGATGCCATCACCTGTACGACCATATTTCTCTACATCTATTGCTGCCAGTTGGCTCTGTATAGGAAGTGGTCTTATGAAGCTACCACTAAAGCCCTACATAGTGCTTTTGAGGCTCTTGCTTTGAATCCCTTTGATTCTGAGCTTCATCTAAAACATGGCTAGCTCCGCCATGAGAAACAAGTTGCAGACAACTATGCTGCTCGAGGAGTTCAAATCAAAGCTCGCCTCCATTAGTTGGAGGTGGGCGATAAAGATTCTAAAGAGTTCTTTCACGCTCTCAGAGCTTGTCATGCTACTGTTGGGATCACTAAGATTAAGAAAGGTCATGAAACCCTCTCAGCTATTCCTGATATTCTTAGAGCCTTTGTTCAACACTATGAAAAAGTATTTACCTCCTAAGGTAGCTTGGTAGCTCGGGAAGAAGCTCTCATGGCGTGTATTGCTGTTACTCCAAACCGCATGGCGGTTGAGCAGCGTTCCTTCTGTGAGAAAATTCTCACCATCAGTGAACTCAAAGATCTTGCCTTTTCTATGGCAGATGATAAGACCCTTGGGTGTGATGGCTTTCCCTGTGAGTTCTACAAGCATTTGTGGGATGCTATTGGTCCTAACCTGCATAAAGTGTATCTCGAAGCCTACCACAATAAAAGTTTGGGTGCGATTATTAATAAAGGAAACATCAAATTCATACCTAAAACTGGTGATCCTGATGATATCTATAACTAGAGGCCCATCACCTTGTTGAATGTTTCTTACAAAATCATTGCTAAAGCTTTGGCTCTCAAGATCAAACATCTCCTCTCGCTAATTGTCCACCCTGAGCAGACTGGCTTCATTAAGTCTAGGTATATCCTTGACAACATTATTGTTGTCTGAGAGGGGATGGAATGGGCCCGTCAATCCAAGCAGTAGACTTTGTTTCTCAAAATTGATTTTGCCAAAGCTTATGATCGTATAGAATGGCCTTTCATTCTTTCCATGCTACAAGCTATTGGTTTTGGTCCCAATTTTATGCAATCTATGGAGATTCTTTTTGGTGATGCCTCTACCTGCATTACTATCAATGGATCACAGTAATACACCTTTGGTATCTTCAGATCCATCTGCCAGGGTTGTCTACTGGCTCCTGCATTATATGTGCTTGCTACTGAAGGATTTGGTTATCTGTTGGCCAATTCTGTTTCCTCTGGTTTAGTTCGGGTCATCACTCTTCTGAATTCCTCCTCCCAGCTTGTCAATGGTCATTTTGCTGATGACTGCTTTCTCACTCTCCCTGAGGATGAGGATAATATTTCTAATGCCTTGCAGTGTTTGGAGACTTTTTGTCAAGCCTCTGGGTCTGCTATTCAATGGTACAAGACCCTTTTCTATAGAAAATCTTTCCTTCCAACCCTTCCTTGGATGGCTAATTTTGATTTGAAGTGGGTTCAACATGGGGATATTTTCCACTTTTTGGGCATCCCCTTTGCCTTTCAAGGCTCTTCTGTGGATTTATGGAATGCTATAATTGCTAAGATTGAAAAGAAGCTTCAGTACTAGATTACTAAACCCCTCTCTCTTGCAGGGAAATTTCAAATATGTTCTAAGGTTTTGGCTGCTACCCATGTTTACTATTCTTCTTCCTAGACTCCTTCTAAGGCCTCCTACCTTAAGCTAGAGTGCCTTCTCAAATATTTCCTCTGGGATTCAAGAGCTGATGGCCATGGGTTTCATAGAGTTGCTTGGGGTTATTGTTGTCTTCCCAGAGAGTCAGGTGGCCTTGGTCTTCTCTCCACTTAGAAGTAGGGGTTTGCTCTTTGTGCTAAATGGATTATTCATGCTCTCACTTGTGATAAAGCTTGGAAAATCCTTGTTAGGCATTGTATTGCTTCAGGATATCCTATTCACAAACCTGCTTGGAAGGGTATTGGGCTTCAAACCCTCCTCATTATGCGGGATCTTGTTCACATTCAGGGCACCTTTATGGTTAAGAGCATATGGAAAGCCTAGAAGCTGTCAAACGTTGGCTCCACTCGGATGGGGATGAATTTTGTGATGGGCTCTCCTTGAATCAACAAAACCTTTGGTGGTCTTAGTTGTTCTCCATCCAGGCTATTCCTTTTGGCTAGAATTCAAGGTGCTAGTGCTCTACATTTTTCCAAATGTGGAATCTGAACACCTAAGGACCTCTTTTCCAGGGCCACCATGAGCCTCAGGTCTTGGGAGGATATGTAGGCCTAGTTCCATCTTGCTCATCCAAATCATCAGACTTTTGATCTGTTGGTTTTTGCCATTCCAGATCATTTGCTTCATAAACTCAGAGTTCATTCTGTCTGACCCTAGTGGAAAGAGTGGAAATGGTACCCTACCACTCCCTTCAACAATTACAAGCCTAAGATGGGGTACAAATGGTTGTCTCCTCATCTTCCCATGGTGGACACTCTTAACAAGAGATGGCATTTGCAGTCCTCTCCCCATCACTGGAGCTCTCATTTCCAGATTATTTGGTCTGCTATTACAGAGCCTAAGATGGCTCTCTTTGCTTGGTGTTTTCTCTTCTAAGGGATTCCTTTGGGCCCTCGGCTCAAACACCTGGGTGTTCCTGATCCTCGATGTCCCTTTTGTGGGAACCTAGAGTCTTTTTTGCACATCTTCTAGTTCTGCAGAAGAGATCAACAGTATTGGGAGTGGATTCATGATTTTTTTAAACCATTCTAGCCTGAGCCCTTCTCTTGGCATATGATTGTCCTGGGAGACTCTCCGAGACTTCCTTCCAAGTTTACCCAGATTTGGCATACTTTCAGGATGGAGGTTTTGTTCACTCTGTGGAAAGATAGAAATGATGTTCTTTTCACTCATAGCTTTCTTGATATTAATGTTTCTTTGTACACTAAAGCTTGTATATGTAACAATGTTATGATGTAGATTCAAGTGCAAGCTAACAAAGTTTCTCTGGAGGTGGCCCACCTTCAGGAGCTACTCAATCATTGGGGCAATGCTCCCTGTACAGTTTCCCGGGTCCCAGATTTTGCTTTTGCTGATGGTACTCCTCCCAGAGGTCGTTGTCATGGCCGTAGCTCATCAGCTCGCCGCTCCCGCACCCCGCGGTCGCAGGCTCCTCGCCACCACTCTCCTGGAGGTGGCAATGACGCTTGGTGGCATCACTCTGCTTCTCCGCCTCACCGCGCCTCTCGTTGGTCTCCGGCCCCGGCCCCTCCTAATGCTCCAACTACTTGTGGTGGTCCCTCTTGGCCTCTTGCCACCTCCTCCAAGTGGTCTTTCCCCAGCCTGGATTTGGCTATTTCTCCGCCTCGGGTGGAGGAAGATAAAGATACTGAAGATGCTGCTGATGGTTGGTCGGCTCTCGACCCTCCTGTCAATCACAAGGATGCCTGGGGTTCTGATGATAGAGATCCTCCTCCTTCGGCTGACACTGCTTTTGCAGCCTAAAGGCTTTTTTTTTTATGCATAGTTTCTAGTTCCTGCTTCCGGCGGTTGCCGTGTGAACTCTCACGAGGTGATTTTTATATCCCCCGGCCCCTTTTTTGTGAATATGTATCTTGATATTTTATTAATGAAAAGACAC
Organism: Thuja plicata; assembly: GCA_018584345.1. Classification (NCBI taxonomy): domain Eukaryota; kingdom Viridiplantae; phylum Streptophyta; class Pinopsida; order Cupressales; family Cupressaceae; genus Thuja; species Thuja plicata. Next base: position 1,792,034 of record MU224984.1, read on the forward strand.
TATTCATCAAAAAAAAAAAGTAAACAATGATATTGCTATTCCAGTCCTTAAGCCTCTGTCAAATCTATTCCTTATCCAATACACAAAACATTTGATCGATATACTAATAAACGAGCTAACTTACTTTTTCTTAAATTTTCCCACAATTCTTGTTTCAGTATTTAATGTTCTCAATAGAATCAGCTTCTCAAAAATCACAAAATTTACAAAAGAAACACGTGGCTTCTGTTAAATTCTCTCTTATACACATCACAAAATTCTGCTCACCAGAAACACTCAAAACTAATGAAATATATGACATACAAAATATTGTATTGACTGTACACCACTTTATTAAATAACGTCATATTTAAACGTAATGCTGATATGTTTTATTTATTAAATAGAGCAGTAATTATAATCAGTTTACATAGATGTGTCTCTAACATAATTTATTGGCAATCTATTCAATAGTCAAGGTATGTCAGATTAATTCAGTTGTGTAATAACAGATTTGTAAACTAGGGACACTTAGAATTCCTACCAGGTCCACCATAGAAAAACTCATCACCGGAGTCTTTTGATTTTTTTACGCTGTAGCAGCACTTAAGTTTAGATGGAGAGATATGAATGTTAAATCACCTTGTGTGACATATTTGTCATTCACTACCTTTAGAGCTCGAACGACTCTTGATTTACCAAGTCCTTCTACAAAATGCCCACTTCCCATTTGAGTAGAAGTGTGCTACCCATTTCAATGCAAGTTCACAATCTCTCCTTGAATGATCAAGAGGGGGCAAAAATTTCAGATGGCCAATAGCGCACATATTCAACTTGAAACATCATCAACTAGTTACCCATGTCTTGATCCTGCCAGCAGATTATCAACGATATTCGAATTTGGAACAAAAATTAGACTACAATAAATATTTGAATAAGACATGAGATCTAATTCTACAAGAAGGGATGATACTCTAATCAGGATGGGTTGATGAGACCAAACTCTTTTTTCAATGATATTTTAATTTGGAAAAATTGATGAGACAATTTGATGTTTGAAATGATTGAATAAGTGTTTTCAAATAAAAGTGGAAGTCACTGAATTTTATTCATAATGAGAAGAACAATACAAAGAAGCTAAGACAAAGATGGAAATTTTGAAAGTTGCTGCCCTACCACCAACTATTCTTACAATCAAAAATACAAAATGCCCTTATCTAACATTTCAAATTTGTCATAATAAAAAGCCACAAATGCAAAAATCATCATAGACAAAGATACTACAATAAGAAACTCAAAAGAAGAAGAGACCACAGATAATATTAGTTAATTATGACATAAGAATATCAAATAGTACGATAAGAGGCTCAATAGAGGTAGAGACCATGGAGTATTTTAGTTAGTTATGATATAAGAACTTGAGACAAGCTTGAATTACATTAGGTCTTGGAACAAGATATTCCATGTTATTATACAATAAGGGATTACTGTTGGCAAAATGGTAAGCTCCTCCCTAGGGTTTAATAGCAATGGACTAACTATTTTTTGTAGATTCTATAAGTCTAGTGGTTGTATGGGCTATTCACAAATTGATCTTTTAGTGCAATGACAACTACACTGGGAACAATTACACCCTAATCATGAGTTGATGAAACAACTTTTTTTTTTTTTTAAATGATACCCTAATCAGACCAAATTGAAACAAAACTTCCTTTTTATTAAAATGATACCCTGATCAGGACAAATAATAGTTGTGATATGATAATTTGGGACAAAAATTGGCCTCCGTTAAATCTTTGAATAGGAAAATAGATCTTATTCTACAATAAGGGATGAAACCTTAAACAACTAAACATAAATATATCTATCGAGTCTCACATAGCATCAATGCTCACCATGTGAATGTTGATGGTGACGTCAAATTGTTGTCCATTTAACGTAGAAACTGGATGCACGACGAAACCAAGTGCTATCTTTGTTCTTTTATGCACAAAGCCAGAGCACACAAGATTCTAACAGCTTGTGTTATGATCTGCATCAGCCTAAAACAACTTGGAGGATCAGATTATATAAACATCTTCAAACTCCAAAGCATGAAAAAATGCTTAACTAAATAAAGAGATAATACCAACCATCCAATAAGTAAAAAGTCTAGGTTGAGTATCACCATATAGTCCAGCATTAACCTGACTTGAAACCATCATAATATGAGTTACTAACACAAACAGGTTCCCATGGGAAAGTAAGATGAATAAAAGTTGTAATGAAGGAGGCGTACTTGCCAAACAGCCGCAACCAGGTTCTCCATTTGAAACAAATATTGCTGATGCACCGAATTACCTTGTACTCCATACAATGTTCCATCTACTTGGGAACCTGCACACTGTCACATAAGGGATGTTAGATGATTAAGTTGAATAAGAAAGGGTCCAAACGTAACAAAAAACGTCAAGTTATGAAAGAATGTGTAATCTATATGATTTCATTCCAGTATTTACTAATTTGAACAATGTTTACTACATGCTCAAAGTATGGCATAGTAGAGGGACATGGTGATAGCAACACTCTCCTTCCCATAAATTGATGGAACATCAGACCTAGTTATGAAATTAGACAATTGTAAACAGTATTTATATTATATAACTATTTTGGAGGGGTCTAATTGAAAAAAAAATTGTTTTTAAATATAATTATTTAGTTTGTTATTTATGAAGATGTTTCTAAATTATTATTTATAAATGGAGTGAGTGAGTATAAAATCAGTTAAGTTCAGTTCATAGAGGACGGAAAATAAAATGAAGAAACAAAAACTAAGTTATGGATAACTACATTTAGTAGAGTGGTCAATTGGAGGATCACAATCATCTCACATTCCCATTTGATATACATATATGTGCACACACGTGTGTTAAATTAATAATGAAGATTGTGTGACAACCAAGATAATATGTGTGTATATATATTTATATCAAATGGAAATGTGAGATGATTGTGACCCTCCAAAATTTTATATATATATATATATATATATATATATATATATATATATATATATAGTCACACAATCTACATAATTTATTTAACATTTATAAATTATGAGAAAACTACAAACATATTATTTTTTATTCATTGTGAAGAGTTTGGTGTATGTACATCATCTCATTCAACATGTTTGAGTGAATTAAACCACAATAAAAAAAAATTATTTATTTTAGAAATTTGTATGATCAAGTATCATAAAGGTTGATTTCATTTTGAAGAGCTTGGTTTCTGTACATTATTTTATTCAATATGTTTGAATAATTTGAATCGCATTGAAAAATTCTAAGTTATGGTTAAAAATTTGTTTGGGCAAGTATGGTAAAGTTTGATTAATAAATAACAAAATATGTGTAAATTTATAAACTAGATAAGGAATTTTTTTTGAAGAATATAATTAGATGAATTAGTTGATTTTAGAAGTTTCATAACCTGGAATTTCTTAGGAAAATTATGGTGAACTACTTTACGTTTTCATTCAATATTGATTGTTGAGTGAACAAAATGCCCTAAAAGAACTTCAAAATATTGAGTTTTTAAAGGGTTCTTTGTTACAATAGCGAGTTTTGAGGTAATATATAGCTATATTTTTTAATATATAAGTTGCAATATAGGAATATGTAAGATAATTTGTAGGTGGAGTATCTTTAACTTAAAGTGACCATAAATTTATTTTAACACGTTTCATGTAAAAATATTGAATAGTATATAAACTAAAGTAGATTAATAAAAGATATAGGTATGTACGGAAATGTAAAAAATTATATGCAAATACAAATGTAAGATTTTATAAAAGTAGATATTGTATCTAGTTAACCATTAAAATAAAAATAAATTATCATATTTTTTTATGTTTAGATTGGTGAGCTTGGGAGAGAGCTTTGTCCATTACAAATCAACCATCAAAGAAAAAGAGACAAAATGAAGAGAAAGTAAGGTTTCTAGGGCCCTTGACGAAAAAAAGGGATGAAAGATTTAAAGAGACAAACCAATCAAATCTCATCAAAAGTGTGACAAGATATACAACTATAAAAGAGTAAGTTAGAGCATGGAGGGAAAGTTTAAGAGAGAGTGTTCAACAAATACAAGAACATAATTACAGTCCTAGAGAGTGAAACAAATACAACAAAGTAGTTTCACAACAACAACAACAACAACAACAACAACAATCGTCAAAGGGACATTTTGCTAGGATCCAAGCCAAAATCCTAAGTTAAAAAAATATCTATAAGTTTAGGGAAACATTACACTACTTGGTCCTCACAGTAGTATAAGGCCTTTTAGATACCAAATTTGATAATAACAACTCGAACAACATTTGCATTGTTGGTCTCCACCTCAAGAGGAGTATCCTTAATACAAAACCAAAACACAATCTCATACACAAAACAATTGAGAGAGCCTCAAAAATTTTAACGTGTATAGAGGGAGAACTTTTACCTAATTTAATTACAATAAAATGAAGAAATATTCCTCAACAATAGAGCCCACCAATACCTTGAAGACCAGAATCCATCTCAATAATAGTATCATGAACAATAATTATAGTAATTTTAGAAATAAGCCCTTACCACCTAATCCCTATCAATAAATTAATCAGGCGAGTGTCACACCTTTTAAATAAATAAGAAAGTAGATAAGCTCTACTAGGATGAGTGATTGAAGCCCTCACACAAAAGCTCCAAAAATCCCTTAAAGGCTACCCCAAAAGCCTGTAAATCATTCTTAAGTGAATCCTCTATAAAACACCTCTCCAAATTATCTTCCTATTATCATAGCCATAGAATTTCATGTTTATTACCTATAGACAATTAGAAACCTACAACTATGGGACCAAATGCTCCATTTAGACAACTCTAAGGAAAGCCCAAAAATAAACATTAGAGGTAGAATTTTTTAAAAAACAACTCTAACCCATTTTAGGGATTGGAAAAATCGAGAGGGGGAGACCCTACACCAAGGACATGCCTACCTACACAACCCTAGAACTAAACATGAGAGAGGAAATAAAATTCAAGGCAACATGAGCCCTTTCCTAGAGAACCCTTGGAGCCAATCCGAGTAGCATAAAAGGTCATTTGAAGGGCCAACAAAGATAGATGGTAACTAAGCATCTTAGTAGAAATATTAACCCACTTAGGTGGAAATAGAGGGGAATCCCCTCTCTACAAAGATTGAAATGCCTGAGTTGACACTAAGGGTATTAAGACAGGGTTGTTCAAAGAATAAACCTTAAAAACATGCAACATATATATTTAAGGTGATGTCAATATCAACAATAGTAGGCCTCATTTTACATTCTACAAAGGCACATAATAAATGTTATTTTACTAGCTGAGGAAGGGACACATACTTTAGTGTTTATATTGTTGAACGAAGATGTATTAATATAAATACATATAGTATACCCCTAGGAAATAATAAGAAATTTGCGCATATAAAAGATTCAGTGTTATTGACTTAATGAATATGGAGTGTAGAAATTAAAAAGCTAGATAGATGACTTGTTATTCATGTATAAAAAAAATTGTGATTTTAAATCTATGGTAGAAGAAATTTAATTACTAAGTTTGCTAGAAAAAAAATGTAGTTAAAAGAAAGACAAAAAACTATTATTAATTAAGAAGTTAACTTAAATATAATATGTTCTATATTTTGTATGCATTGTCTTTAATGCCAAATATCAAATTTCTAGTGTATGGATACATAGATAATTGTAAAATAATTACCTCTCGTCCTTGATGATATTGATCTTTTTTCCCATAATGTTAAGGTGATATTGCTCTCATTAAATCTTCTACAAATGTTCTCATAACTGGAATTGTTTCTTTTGGACAATCTCCATTGATATGCCATGATTGAACATTATTAATATAAAAACTTGTCCAGTTTTCTCTTGCAGCAGTCGGATCTTGCATTAAAAAATTATAAGAAAAATGAAGACATAAGATATAATTCTAAAATGTAAGAGAAAAAAATATGTTGAATACATAATATTGTTACGACGAAATACATATTTCATTCAAACAGTAGACTAAGGATTAATTTAAATAACAAACTTATAACTATAAAGTTATAATAAAACTATAAAAATTCCTTCTAGTCACTCAATTAATGTAACCCGTATTTCATAATGTTTGGTCTTTGATAAATCATGAAAACCTTTGATGAGATTAAATACCTATTTTGGCTCTTTGTAAATTTAGGTACTCAAGAAGAACCTAAGACAATCCATTAACTACAAAGGAACAAGTAGTTCGACCCAATATCATTCTTTCTTTGAATGTTGTATATTTTTCCTAAATAGATGAAATGAATTCATAATTTTCTTACTTGAATTTTATTGTTCCTAAGCAATGGGTGATCAAATGCAAGTTGTTTTTCCTCATCAATGCAGTCTATAATATCTCCATTTGGGCTCTGTATGAGACAAAATTAAGCTCTTGCATTATAAGACATAATAAAATGTTTTTCTTTTTTTTATCACAATTCATGAGAAAACAAACTTCTAAGAATTACCTATATGCTTTTGATAGCAGACTTATTCAATTTTCTTAAATGATTGAGGGCTTCAGATAATTTGCTGGAATTGTGTCTTTCCATTTTTGATGAATTTTTAGTGAACTGATCTTCCGTTAACTTTATTTCAGCGACAAATGCCATGACAAATACTAAAACTAGAATTAAATCATTTAAAATCCATGATATACTCCTTGAAAAAACTCTACCAACGCTTGTCTTCATATTGTGCTGGTGTAACTTTTGTTATGAATGTATTGTACGTACTGCGCCATAGGGTGATTCCATCGTATGTTGGTCATGTGAGGCCCTGTATGGTGCAGTGAGGCTACCACCGTAGGGTGAGGTGTAGACTGTGCGGAGGTGTAGATTGTGCGGAGATAGTTGTGTAGCCGCATGGATTAAAGAGGTGCACTACTTGGCTCACTCATACGGTGATTACCATGACCGGTACATGGTTGTTGTGGCCGAATGCTGGATGCCGAAGGGAGTGGTCTGAGGGAGTGAAGTCATGTCAGTCGAGGGAGTGACCGCCTCAAGGAATGGAGTCAAGCTGCCTGAGGGAGTGGAGGCTCTATAGGGTAGGAGTCGTAAGGTGACATATAGTTTGGCTTATGGAGTCACCGTATGGGTGTTGTCCCACAAAGATCCAAACCATCGGCTGGAGGTGTGACAACATCATCGAGTGTGACAACATGGTAGTATCCAAATTGAAGGGAGTGACCCAAAGGGAGCCTCCGAGGTGAAGGGAGTGTTTGAGGTCGAAGGGACAATCAATTGGAGGAATGTCAAGGTTGGTAGTAAATGTTCCATGGAGCAACAATTGCTATACCAAATTCTATAATGAATCACAAAGTGTATAAATGTATACAGAATTCATTATAAATTTGAGGCGAGTAGTATGGTGCTATGTCAGGTTCACTGTAAGGCAATCTGAGTCTGTGTAACAATCCAGAGTGCATTGTATGTAAATATTTTTACTGTAATGCAAAGTTTCTCGAGGGTTTGTTGGGTGGTGGGTTTTTCCTGAAAGGGTTTTTCCACGTTAAATCTGGTGTTTTCTCTATGTGTTTTGTGTATGGTAATTCTTTTTGTTTTTTTTTTCTTTCACATCTCTGAGATATAGTTGCTTATTTTCCTTTTAATTTGGCATTCGGAAAGCATTTCCGCAATGTTGCTTTCCTAACAAGTGGTATCAGAGCCTAGCCATTTGTGTTATCCTTGTCAGGTAGGGTTTGGTTTTTTGTGCCAATTTGTTTTTAGTGGGATTTTGCAATGTTTTTTGTTTGTATATTGAGATGGATGGTATGTCAGAAAGAATAAACATTGAAAAGTTCAATGGCACAAATTTTGAGTTGTGGAAACTTAAAATTGAAGATGTGCTGGTTGATCGAGATCTGTGGACTATTGTGTCTGCTGCCAAGCCTACAAACATGAAGAAGGAAGATTGGGATATAGCGGACCGGAAAGGTAGAGGACTCATAAAATTAAGTTTGGCAGATTTTGTTCTGTTGAATGTCCATGAGGAAAAAACCGCGCATTCCTTGTGGAAGAAGTTAGGAGACATTTATCAGGGCAAGTCTTTGGTAAATAAACTCTTCTTGAGAAAGAAATTGTACTCCTTGAAGAAGGATGAAGGAACAATTGTTGCAAATCATCTAAATGTGTTCAATATAGTTATCACACAGTTGACATCTGTCAGTATAACCATTGGTGAGGAATAACGTTGTATTCTCTTGTTGTGTTCCTTGCCTAATTCGTGGGATCACTTGGTGATGGCTATTGGAAGTACTACTAACTAGTTAAAAATGGACAAGGTAGTTGTTACACTCTTGTCAGAGGATATGCGGAGGAAGACTCTGAAGTGGCCAAACAGGCTCTCTCTGTTTGAGGCAGATCAAAGGATAGAGACAAATGGGATGACAAGAAGACTAGGCATAAGTCTTCTGGAAATAAGTCCAAAGTGAAGTACTGGAACTGTGGGAAGATTGGTCATGTTTGGAAGGACTGCAACAAGAAGAAGAAGAAGAAGAAGAAGAAGAAGAATGACTCATCGAGATCTGAATCTTCTCAAAATGATGAAGATGTTAGTAGCGCTACTTTGGCTAATCGGTCATCTGATGATGACTGGTTAGATTAATTTGATTTTCATGTGGAAGATGTTTGTCACGATGCCATATTTGACTTGACAGCACCGTACAGTGGGAGTTGTTGGCAGTGATGTGTGGAAGAAATTTGTCATGATGCCATGTGTAACTCGACACCATAGTTTAGTGGGAGTTGTTGGTAGTGACATAGTGAATGATCTTCATTAGTATTGCATATATTGAAGGCGTGAGATTCTGATGTTGCAGAAGGATGTTTTCACATTTTTTGAAGTACTATTTGCAGATGTTTATCTTCATGTGACTATAGATGTTGACATCTTGAGGGCTCAACAGGGTCTTTGATAAAGGTGTAGATTATATTTTCATTTGACATGTTATGGTATGTTCATATGGAGCATGTTATCTTTGGTTGAGATGTTTTAGATCATGTTGTCATGTTTATGTTTCTGAGGCCATGGTTGGAACTTTGACATTGATCTTGTTTTTTGTTGCTATGTATTGAGTACATTGGTCATTTTCTTGACGCTTCATGTAGTTGTTATTCTACTTTTGGAGTTAGCATGGACTGATGGGTTACAGGTGCTCATGGATACTTAGCGAAAATGGTGATGATGTTTTCTCTTGTGATTAGAGATGTGTTTTTTGAAACGCATGATGGTTTCAGCAGGAAGTATGACAAGAATTTAGAGGTGTACGCACTTCTATGTGATGTTGTTGAATGGATTCATATCATTTTAATATTACCTTTGCAGTGGGAGCTTCTTGGCGTGTATGTGACAGGTATTGCACTTGAGGCTTGAGACTGTAGGTAACAGGTTGATTATGGTGATGTTCTGGAATCCATGTTGGTATACCTTAGAGGTATGTATAGTTGGATGTGCTAGCACTTACTGTGGGTGCTATTTCAACTATGATTGTGACAAATGTTGATACGGTCGATTATCTTTTGGATCGAGGGGTTTGTGCTTTGGGAGACAAATTTATGGTTCTCTATGAGACAGATTGTATGGTTTTCTTAGTGGATAGATTCTATGTGTGTCCAATGAGAGTGGCATGGTAGAAGGTGGGAACATCCATGAATGAGATGAGACTATTCTGTAAGTATCTCAATGGTGCACGCGGTAGATTTTTCGTTCTTGATGGTTTTGTGTTTGAGTGGTATATCAACATTGACGGGCTTTAGAGTCCATAATTCTCTATAGTCTCTATGTTCACAGGTCTGTGGTTATGAGTACGTACCTCGTCAAGTGGGAGATTGGTATGAATGTTTCATACGTATTGCACCATAGAGTGATTCCATCATACGTTGGTCATGTGCGGGGAGGCAATGTACGATGCAGTGAGGCTACCACCATACGGTGAGGTGTAGACTGTGCGGAGGTGTAGACCGTGCAGAGATAGTTGTGCAGCTACATGGATTAGAGAGGTGCACCCCTTGGCGGACTCATATAGTGATTACCATGATTGGTACATGGCTATCGTGGCCGAATGCTAGATGCCGAAGGGAGTGATCTGAGGGAGTGAAGTCACGTCACCCGAGGGAGTGATCGCTTGAGGGAATGGAGTCAAGCTACTTGAGGGAGTGGAGGTTCTATACGGTAGAAGGAGTCATATGGTGACATATAGTTTGGATTATGGAGTCAATGTACGGGTGTTGTCCCACAAAGACCCAAACCGTTAGTTGGAGGTGTGACAACATGGTAGTAGCCGAGGCGAAGGGAGTGACCTGAACGGGGCCTCCGAGGCGAAGGGAGTGTCCAAGGCCAAAGGGAGTGACTTGATGCTGAAGGGAGTCTCTGAGGTGAAGGGAGTGAACCGATGCCGAAGGGATGGTCAACTGGAGGAATGCCAAGGTTGCTAGTAACGGTTTCATGGAGCGTCAGTTGCTATACCGAATTCTATAAGGAATCACAAAGTGTATAAATGTTTGCAGAATTGGTTATAAATTTGAGGCGAGTAGCATGATGCTATGTCAGGTTGATTGTAAGGCAATCTGAGCTTGTGTAATAATCCGGAATGCGTTGTATGTAAATCTTTTTATTCTAATACAAAGTTGCTTGAGGGTTTGTTGGGTGGTGGGGTTTTCCCGAAAGGATTTTTCCACGTTAAATCTGGTACTTTCTCTATGTGTTTTGTGTCTGGTAATTTCATATTTTTTTTGTCTTGCACATCTATGAGATATAGTTGCTTATTTCCCTGTTAATTTGGCATTCGGAATGCTTTTCC